>CAJUYH010001203.1:25999-51432 GCA_910591685.1 Galerucella tenella | reverse complement strand
GGATGTTTGTATGAATTTGTGGGAAATCTGAAATTAATTAAAATGACTGAGAAGGATTCACCAACTTCCATTAAATTAATTATAATATTCATGGCTTCTGTATTCATATATAGAATAATTCACATTTATTCAGTCACTTGCCATTTAAATTTCATATATATATTTATTCATTAAAATAATTGAAATGATATTCATTCATTTCTATAAATTTGCAATAAAAAAATATAAAATATATTGAAGATAAAAAAATGTATTGAGTTAGTGTATTCGTTGTTTTGTGCCAGGAAACATATCATTTCTGTAGCGTTGAATTGAAGAAAAAAAAAAATTGTTTTATTGACATAGCAATTTGTCTCTTCTGGACAATGAGTGGCTCAGTATGGAATATGAATGAATGCGTGGATATATATATATATATATATATATATATATATGCTCAATAAAATAAATTCAAACCCGAATCTCTCTTGTTCAATTGTATTGGCAGCGTGACTTGTCTCCCGATATTTTCACCTCACTCGCATTCATTACCCGTAAATATATCTGTAGATGTAAACACGAATATATATATATGTATATATACAGAGTTGGTCTGGGTAATTTTGGACCTGCGTATCTGCAGTGGGGATCGAATGAAATTACATACTTATACGTATGTGTAACGTGTGTATCTATGTATGCATGCGTTCGTATATATGTATATATATATATATGTTTAATAAGAGAAGGGAAAAAGAGAGCGAGAGAGAGAGAGAGAGAAAGCGTCGGCGGCGCGCAAAGCTTCGCAACACCCTCTCGTCAGCACGCGTGCGGGTTCGCAGAGCAGTCTCCTCTCTTCTGTGGTAGCCAGTGAACGGTAAAGCATTGACCTGATGTGATTATAGTTCCCTACGTTGTGTCTTGAAATAAAAAGAACGGAAGAAAACAAAAAGAAGAGACAAAATAAAAAAATATATATAGTGACTACGAACTTTTATTTCTCGCTGTTTTTTTTTTCATTAATTCTAAATAATCCACTTTATTTTCAGTAGATTGGTGATATGGGGGGATGAATTGTTTTTTTTTTTGCTCTTTCTTTTGCTGATAATTGTCAGTGAAATTTGAATTAATATGAAGTAATAAAAGAGATAATTAAAAGTAGAATTGTATATGGACGAACGAGTGGAGGATATAATTGCATTTGGAGATAAACAAAGATTGCAATAATAATTCTTTGATAAACTCGAATGAACATAAGTAAGAAAAAAATGAAATTTTAATTAAATAAGTTATTATATATGAATATATATATATATATATATATATATATATATATATATTTATGTGTGTGTGTGTGTACTTGGGATAAGGAAAGTTAATTTTGTGAATTTATTTTTTAAAATGAGGGTACTGATATGGTTTTTTTTTTAGAATTTTTTTATTTTTTATTATTTTACTCCATTGCGTCGTTATCTTCTCTATACCTTTCTTGTAAAGTCTTTCTCCTTTTAAATTTCGTTACCTTTTTTTATTATTTTTTATTATGGGAAAACTGAAAATTGCTGTTGAAAGTCGGATGGAGAGGAGTGTACTAACCACAATAAATAAAAGCACAGATGTCGCAGTAATATATATATATTGAATAAATAAATAAACAGAATAGAGAAATATTATTTTGCATAAGAAAAAAATTCAATGAACTTGTTGTATAGAATAGAAGATTGTAAATGCGACTGCGTGGCGCTTTGGATACTTGTTGATCTCTCGTTTCACTCAACTCTTCTATGTATTGTCGAAACAATCACCATTCATATGCAAATGAACAGAAATAAAGAATAATGATAGTAGTTGATGAAAATAAAATAAATCATTCCTTATTTTAGATTGAAATAAATAAATTCATATTTATTTCTTCTTCAATACTTTACTATTAATGTTATTATTTTTGTTTAGGCGTAGTAGATAGAGAATATCAAAAATAGAAGTTGGCAATTTTCATAATAAGTTGAACATGAAAAAAAAAAAAAAACGAAAAGAGAAACAATAGTTGAAATAAAACAGAAAGATTGAATGTTTATTCAAAGAACTTTTATGTGCATCGCGTGTCGAGACAATGCGCAGTCCTCGTGAATATCAGATTAACATTTGCCAAGAGGTATAAATTGTTGTTTCTAACTGAACAAAAGCCTTTTATTATATATATTTTGCGATGCCAAATCGGCCAAAGATAACAACAACGATGCATGTCAGTAATCATTTGTTATAAATATATAGCAGAATGAGATCACATGTATTCATTGTTATTTAATTGAAAATTAAATGACTTGACACATTTAATAAATAATTTTTTTCCAGTATTTATATTTCACTATTGAATTGGAATTCGTGACCAATTGTTGTTTCAGCACTTGACTCTAAATAGTATGACAAAAATAATTGATAATATAATGAAGTGAATAAAATTATAATTGAATGATTTTTTCTATCCATTATCTAATTTTATTTTCAATTATATTTTTGTTTATGTGTAGAGCAATAGTCTGTTTATTTATAGTTGTATTTATTTATACGACTAATAAATCTGAACCGCGTATACATTTAAAATTCACATAGAGCCTGCCAACAATTAATTGGTTCACGTTTGCAGAATGATAATGCTATTGTGTATGGCCAGATTGTTCATTATCCATCGGAATTAATAATATTAAAGACTTTATAAATTCATACACAATCACTTTTAATTCTAAATGAAAAACCCTGGCGTATTTATTGCATATATGAAAATGAAGATACATTAATAACTATACTCTTGCTATTGTTCATTATCGGTAATATCATCAATATGTAAATTTACAATGAATAAATAATTTATTCCTTGGATATTCATGAACGGTGAATTAATGATAAATATTTAGATGAGAATTGTTCGGTTGAGTGTTAGCACGTGGCGCTTCATAAAAGCCACCTGTGTGGCGTGATGAGATGAATGCAGTGAACTACATAATATGTATATTCTATACATATACACAACCGATGTGTGCATTCGCTTGAGAATTATTTTGTTGGCACATAAGTCACATACGTTTCATACTGTGAAATGATACTCAATTTCACTTTCCAATATACCCATAATATTTAATATTATGTATCTATTCAACTTTTGAATTTACACTTTCAATTAATATAAATGTTCCACTGTAATATTAAATTAATATTATTTTTTTTATACAGTTAAATGCAAATTATTCTGCAATAATGCAATATGAGTCGATTTTGTTTAATGATATTTCAAGGTGAAATAATATTGTATCATCAAATTTCTAATGGAATATCTCGGGCGATAGAGATTAGCATGCACAGTTATATTTTTGTTAAACAAAAGGAGTTATAATAGTGCATTCATAATATTTAAATTCATAAATATATATATATGTTCATAGACATAACAAAGTTTCAGAGCAATTTGAATTTTAGTTAATATTATAGAGACAATTCCAGCAATGTTTGCACGTGTGTCTTGTGTTTTGTTTAGTGTTTGTTTCAATGTCTAAAAGTGTAATAGAGTTTTGGCGATGTTTATACGGATAAATGTCAAATGCAAACTCGCAATTTCCTCATGAGATAGTGTTTGTCTTGAGCTCTTGCTATATATGAGAAAAGTACCTTGAAGTTATGTGTGCACACCTAAAGTTTAATAGATTGCAAAGCTTTGAACGTACATGCGGAGAGATGGGTTCAGTGAATAGTTGTCAATTACAGGAAGTTGATATAAAAATATTATTATTTAATATAGATAGTGTATATAGAATTATTATTTCATTATTTAATTCACTTAGTTACTCATAATTGCAATGTTGAATTTCACTTTAGTATATTTAATTGGCAAAATTTAACAGTGTGTGAAATTATAAAGTTATGAATATGTATTTAAATGTGACACATCAATATTAAACAATGCAAGAGACACGCGCCAGTGACATTAACCAATAAATACTGTCATAATTAATCTACACATAAATATTTTTTTATTCTTGTTTTTACTCCGTCGTTTTCATTTTGATCTTTTATTTTTTAATCTATGTCACATTATTTCGAATTTAAATGCGGTGATGATGGCGTGTTTAAAATTATTCTCGGTCGTTATATGAGTGTTAAAAAAAAAAAATACAAGTACCAATGAAAACGAAATGAAGATAAAAAAAGCAAACAAAATAAAAGGAAAAAAGAAAAAAAAAGCGAAAAAGAAAAACGACTGGATACAAAAATAGACGGGCGTCACCTCTCACGCGTAATTTCGTATACGCTACAAATAATCTTGGGTGTACACCCGCACCGCCACACACACACACACACACACACACACAAATGCATGTATGTATCTACACAGTGATAGATTTTCTTTTTTATGTTTTTCCTTTTAATAAACCATGTCCATAATGTTTATTCGGGATTGAATAAACATTTGTCTTGTATCGTACCGTTGTTTCTTTTTTTTTCTAACTCGGTATGAAGACAAACAATACATACATATTTATACACATATACATATATATATATATATATATAAATAGTATCTAGATGTTATACATTACATTCGTATCGACATTGTCAGTGGCCATGGTGACGTCAATGTTCGGTGGAATGATGAAAGAGAAGCAGAGTGAAAAAAGAAAAGAACTGAGCACGAAAATGAAAAAGAAAAAATAAGAAGACAACAAGGAAGCGGAAGAAGAATAGGAAGAAAAAAAAAAGGAAAAGAATGAGAAGAAGAAGAGAAGGAGAAAAAGAAGGAGAAGACTACGACGGCGACAAGAAGATGCCTTGAGGTCTGGGACATCTTATTACGTATACACAAACATGACTATGAAGGCCAAAGAAAAAAAAAAAATACTGCAGACAAAATATAAATTTAAAACCAATAAAAGGAAAATAACACAAAGTCAATTATGAAACAAATTAATCCGTCAGTGAATGAGATTAGGCCAAGTGACAGAGAGCGAGAGGGGGATGAGATCAAGTGAATTAATTGTACAATAGCTAAACATTATAATGGAACGTGAGTGAACTAATAGGCCGTGAGCTGAACTCACGATAATCGTGTTTGCTCGGTAGAATCTATTTAGATTACACCGAAATATTATAGATGACACAAGTGATATAGATACAGTAAATAAACAGTAGCCAAAGTCACAATAATACAATGAACACAATTAAATGATAAGTGAATGTGTGAAAAATTTTTTTAAACAAAAAAATAGCAAAAGAAAAATAATGGCAATGTGCAATATTGGTTGAAGATGTTGAGAGATAGACGTTGATGTGACTGTATAGAGTTAGATGAGAATAGAGTCGATGGGCTCTATTCTTAGAACAAGCAACGACATCACATTCTTACGGGATATATAGACCATGTCGTTGTGTGTGAATGCGTATTTGAGCGAATGAGTAAAATATATCAGCTAACTTTTATAGCATAAATAAAATACTATCGCTTTTACTTGCTTCACTTATCCATTCTGCAAGTACCTATATTGCAGTGACATGGCTACTCGCAGGAAATATATATATATATATATATATAGAACTAGGTAAATGTATAGCCGGTAGTTTATGGCCACTTGTCTCCATCTTTCAGATATAAACCAATAGGTATATATATATATATTGCAAAGCCCCACCAGAAAATTCCTAATCGGCTATTCCGTATTTTATTATTTATTTTCATAGCTTGATGTTAAAGGCAAGTGTCAACTCTGTGTATATGTGTGTGGGTATACGCTTTTGTATTGGAGACGTGAAATTTTTTGTGTGCGATATAATATTAAGTCACGTGGAAATAAAAAAATAAATGAAAAATAAAAAACACGGGAAAAGGGATATATTAATTTATGTATTAATTTATGAATGAAAATGGGTAACTATTATTATTCGGTGGTCAATTAAAATTGATATTTGCACTTAAAATTGTCAATAAAAATGAAATTTAATTTTTATTTAAATTTATTTTTATTGTAACTCAATACTATAATGAAATTTAATACAATATTTTTGTTTACATTGTAATATTTAGTAGAAACATTTAGTAGTTATTTTTTTTTTATGTCACAATTAGGTTGTATAATCTATATGATTTCATTATCCACAGAATAGTAAGTAATAAATCATTTTGGTAGGTTAATATCTGGGAAGAAGCAGACATGAATTCACGTCATGGTCAGACAAATAAATGTCATCAAGTCCACAACATGAATAAATATGTATATTTATATATCGTTGCATTATTTTTGTAGTTGATGTCGTGATATTTTAACTAGGAGAAGATGTCTATCTTCGCTGTGGCATGTCGAACATGTTGGCATCAATTCTTCAAAAATAAAACCAGAATATATTGAATGTAAAAAGCAAAAAAAAAATAAATAAAAAGAATAGAGACAAATTTGTCAGCTGGCAAAAGCGCAAGCCGGGGCTTTCGCCGACAGTTTTCCCGGAATTTTCGCTCACTAATAAAAAGCACGATGCAAACAGAACATTCCTGCCCGGGATTCCCTCGATGATCTCTTTGTAATTTAATGTTGAATACTAAAAGCGTAATAAAAGCGACGAAGAAGAAGAAGAAGAAGAAGAAGAAGAAGAAGTGGTATAAGAAAGCGATTTGAAATTATAACAACTACATAAACGTAAATGAGAAATAAAGAATGAAATAGTGAGAGTGAGCGAGTGAATTATGAACAATGTGCATTAAATTACCGACCTGTAGCTTCATTGTTCATCACTTGGTTGCTTGGTATTTGGCCAAGTGGATGTTGAACAATTGGCTTGACTTATGTTAATTAAAATGTACAAACATCAGGATAAAGCAAAATGCCACAAGATAGATATCGTATAAACTATTTTGATGATTTATGGGAACACAAGTTCTATAAAATTTATCCAACCTATTATTATTTAACACAAACACATTATTGCAATTGCATAGTTCCAATGAATAATTCTCTCTTGTTATATTCTCATATTGCCACGGATACGCACAAGAGTATATAATTTTGTAATAATTCTTCAGCAGACAATTTCTCTCATATTTCCATTGATAAATAATAATAATACCAATAATAATGAATGTGTGAAATTGATGAAAAAAAAAAATATGTGATATTACTTAATTCGTTGTATGATTGCAGGTGGTGATAATTAAACAGCAGCACAGAAGTTTTCATCTGAGCATAATTTTTTTTTGTTGTTGTACATTTGTGTATGCCAATCAATACAGATCAAAGTTGGAATAATACTCTTCTGGTAAAGTTTATCTGCAGATACGATAAATAAAAAGAGAAATCGAAGGTAATAAAAAGTACGCTCACTCATCTGCCATATTCTTTTCTCCTGGGAGCGATTATTTGATTGGAGTGTAAATTCATTGCTCGTTGAATATATATATCGTAACGATATTGATATTTCTCTGTTGCTTTTGTATTTACTCATGTTCACTTTGATCAAATACTCATGTCAAATTAATTTTTTATTGTTGATAAAACAAATAAATCGCAGTGTATATCTGAATAGTGGAGAGAAAATTTGAATAGCGAACAGCGATCGGCAGGAGAATGTAATTGAATTTTCCGGATAAATGAATTGAAAAAAGTGCGCTGTAACAGAATGCTCACTGTTACACATCAATAATCACTACTGTGACTATCGAATTACGGTTGTTATTCCCATACCAAAAAACAGAATAAAGAAAACTATAAATGTAAGATAGAAAACAGAAAGGAAAGAATAACAATAGAGTGGGTTTAAAAAATATGGAAAATTTTTTCTTTTCAACATACGAAGTAAAAAAATAAAATTATAACAATCAATAGAGATACAATACACTGATTAAAACTACAACGCAACATTTAATTCGCGTGCTACATCCCAATACATAAAAATAAGTAACAATCTTGGAATCAATAAAACTGATTTAATGCAATAATGCCTGCCATCAACTAAAGCTACTGAATAAACAGCGATTTTTTTTCCTTTCATTTCAAAATTGAATCATCATAAATGTTGAAAAAAAAAAAAAATAAAAGGTAAATACACAACGGACGAACGCAAATGAAAATAGTGAGTGGTGGAAATCTCACCAAGTTCAACTTTGCTATAGGTGGATGGTTTGATACTGTTTCTCATCACAGTAGGAAAAGTTACAGTATCAAAAAACAAAAAAGAACACAGACCACCTATATATATATATATATATAGCGGTTACAATCCCAAAGCTTTAGCTCTGGATTGCTTGAAGGGATGGCAAGCCGCATGAAAGCTCTATATGGCCAGGTGAGCGACCTTTTACTTTCCCCTTATCATTTATTTTTTATCCAGTCACCCTATGTCTACTCATAGATATATATATATATATATATCCGAGTGTAGCAATTCACTTTCACTTCTTTTCTCTCTCTCTCTCTCTCTCTCTCGTCGTTCCATTTCTTTTGTAGTAGCGCACACAACATTCCACGTTGTATGATTCGATTTCCCTCGAGTGCTTTTATCACGCCTGACTCGTCTCTATTTGGTATAAAAAAAAAAAAAAGAATGGAAAAATAAAAAGAGATTGCGAAAGAAAAGGAAGCGATTGCGACTCTCGTGTATGAATATGTAAGCAGCAGCATTATATCAATACGTAAATTTTTATAGAGACGTTACGTATATCGTTGCATTCTTATCGATATACTTTCGTTCAGTTTCACTCTTCCTTCTCTATTGCACTCGCTCGTTCTTTAGCTCTCGAGCTACTTCACTGAAATATTTCGTTTTCACAACTCATCGATATGATGCCCAAGAGCTTTTATATTGCTTTACGATTCATACGTTATTCAAGAGGAAACGCTTCTCTACTCTCATATATCTCGATGGGATATATAGCAAAATTATGTATATATATTTTTTTATATTTTTATTATTATTCTTTCGATGCACTTTCAGGTGGTATTTGAGAGAAGAATTCTCTTGGGATGTACAATTCTCATTGGATTGTCTGCGTGTGTATGGGCCGTTGCAATTTGTACTGATCATTGGTACACTGTATCATCACCACCCAGTCAACCCAATGGTTTATTACTTAAGGGTGGAGAGAAGACTGGTAGAACATTAATCTACAGGAATCAGGGATTATGGCGGGAATGTATTAAGGGCTTTGAGCGAACGACGCTGAATGTCACCGATGGATTAATGTATTATCGTGAGTGCTTCCAATTATCTTCAATCTCTTCAATTTATTGCATTTCATTTGCATTTAATTCATAATTAATTAAGTGATTGGCTAATTTATTTATTGATTCATATTGTATTTGTTTATTTGTAGAAGAGTGTACGTATAAAGAGATGTTTCCGAGTGAAGAAAAAATACACGATGATCCGTATTTTGATGAGACATTTCTCGGTGGGTAATTTTAAGTTTAAGTAATTTTTTGTTTCGTGTAAAAATTATTATGTCATTAGAAGATTTATCAATTTTATTTTCATTTCAGGCTACTCGAGAACACAAGTTTCATTTGCTATTATTAGCTTGATTATTATTTTAATGGGATTTTCATTTTCAATTTATACATTTCGAAATCCTCGATATATGTTTAAGAGATTGGCTGGTGGTATTCATTTTATCAGCGGTGAGTTGGATGAATAGTTAATTAAATTTTATAGTTATTATATTATCGACAATGTATTGCAATAGAATGAAAAAAATGGCAATGAATTATTTTATTTACAGCTGCTTGCTCAATGGTGGTGATTCAAGTTGTTCTATCGGCGAAAGAGTACGGCAGCAAAAATGCCGTGATAGGTTTTCCAAAAGGATCTATAACAAATTTTGATTATTCACTTGTACTTGCGTGGTTTGTTTTTATGGGAAATCTCCTCGCTGGTTGTGCATTTATTTTGTTTTCAAAGAAACGAAAGCGCGATAAAGCACCAACTGAAGAGATTGCGATGGCTGATGAGCCAACAATAATTGGTCGTTGATCAGTTGAACGATTGAAAAATGAAAAAACTAAGCAAGATTGATTGCTTAATGTATTTTTCTTTTTGCTATAATATTTATCTTTCTCGTTCACTCGCTCTCACATATCCCACATTGGCGATATTTTTTTTTTTCTAATTTTAAACACATTGTATATAACATTCAATTTTGTTGTTCGTTGTTATTTGTTTTATTTTTTTCTTTTCTTCCTTTCATTATTTGCTGCTTCGAGCAATAAATTTAAAATTATATATTAAGGTTTTTTTTTAATAAGATTATAAATTGTTCTTATGGATAAATGAGTGATTAAACGAATGAGATGGTGAAGAAATGAACGGTGTAATGTGACATTCAATCAAATAATTATTGAAGTAGTATTACAACATTTTGTCCAAACAATTGATATTGCCAGAGTTTGTTTTTTCATTTATTATTTTTTTTTTTTTTTCAAAGTATATACGTAATATGTTCAAACGCGTTGCGGATAAAGAAATTTTCTCGACTCACCACAAACCTACGGTGTATAATATTGTGTTTTTAAACATATACATATTTATTTATTGAACCAAGTGCTTGAACTCTGTCTTCCGCTTTTCTTTCTACTCTTGGCACTCGCACAAAATCCAATGATATATATATATATATATATATTGCTCGCATAATAATGTTTTCATAATAAATTTCAAATTGTAAACAAAGAATAAAATATAAACATATATATAGCAAGAATTTGTATAATAAATGTTTGAGTTATTATTAATTTTCACGTGACTATTTAAGATCGCGTGGGAAAAGGAAAATAAATTTGTCAGTACTTGCCAACGATTTTCAATTAATTTGACATTGGACTATTTTCATTTTTGTTTGTTTTTATCCATTATTTCTTTCACTCGATTCATTATTAAATATGCTTACTGTATAAATAAATCAGCCTTAATTCGTACGTTGCTAGTGAATAATTAAATTATCCATTATTTACGAATAAATTGTGGTATATGTACAAACAGTTTATAATCTACATAATGAACAGTTAATTAATTGATTAATTAATTATATATCATTCATCATTTAATAGCATTCATTCATTTAATAATCAGTCGATTTAAAAAAGAATTCACACAATTGAATTAATTTTTAATGGCAGTTTTTTAAGGGTCGTTTTTTTTTGTTTTTGCTTTTAATTGAAATTGTGATACACATCCAATTTCTTCTTCATCGTCTCTTCTTCCACATCCTTCTCATATTCAATAATTGTCTCTTCTTACATTTGAGATTGCAAAGTTGGCAGTATTTATTAATACTACATTTCCCGCTATGTTGTTGTACTTTATATATAATATGTTTGTGTGCGTGAAGCTCATGGGGAAGCAATAAGTTTTGTCTCGTCCTCTCTGTGGCACGACAGCACTTCAACTTTGACTCTCCTCATTTTATTTTCCTTCTTTTCGTTTCCAGAACTCTCATCACTCGAATCACTCTCTGGATATTCCACGAGCTTCGCGTACCTGAAATCAAACGGGAACAATAACAAAATCATAAAACTATAAAACAATGCAATGAAAAAAAAAAAAAAAAAAAAAACAGAAATTTTATTTTTTATATTGGAAGCGCGTGTTTGATATATATATATATATATATATACCTGACGCTGTATCAAACTGGAGTAGTACGTCTAAATGCTTCGAGTGGCCATTCACCGCCGCGAGCTGTGGCTGGCGCTGGTGGAAACGGTGGCTCCAGATCAAATGTCACAAATTCATGATGAACACTTGGACTGTATTGATCGTGTAATACATCAGCTGTTGTACTGATCTACCAAATGGATCATATAAAAAGTAATAAAAAATATTAATATTCAATTTTATAAAATTAAAGTTGTATTTCGTAATTTAAAAATGATATACGGAATAAGTTGATGGCGACGTAGAAGAAAAAAAAAAGATTCATTTTTATAAATGAATATTCATGCGACAATAAAATAAGAAGAGAATAAAATGACATTTCAAACAGAGAAGATAATGTATACGGCTCTTTTATAATTCTCATTATTTTTCCGTCTCACCGTCTGAGTAGTGAGGTCACGAGGAAACTGTCTCGGATATTCGTGATAATCAAGACTGGGTGGTGGCGGTAAGAACTCGTCGAAATCAACTTGATCCACTGAATCCCTGCCAAAGAAGTATCGCTTCTGATGGCGCTCACAGAGAAAGCTGCTGTGCGCGTGATTTGGATGTGAATTTGGCTGATGAACGTGATTACCCAAATGATAAACTTCCTAAAAAATGCAAAAGATAAAGAATAATAATAAAAAAAAAACAGGTAAGATATAATAGAAGAAATGAATGTAAAAAAAATTCAAGAATTAATTGACCAATTAAAATATACTTACTTCGCAATTTTTTCGTCTCGAGTCACGTTTACCAAAGTCCCGTTGATGCCACGATATGTACAGGAATATTGCTGAAGTACCAGCAACTTCAGTAGTAATAAATCCGCTGACGTATAATAGAAATGAGAAGCCATATCTGTAAGTGAATGGCGGCCCCTGAAAATTTAAACAGTCCAATTTTTATCCACGACAATTGAATATAAGAAGAGATCAAGAAGGAAAGAAGGTGGAATACAGAGAGAGAGAGTGGAATGAAAAAAATAAAAAAACAATTGACTTGGAGAAACGTTTTTCTATTTCATCCAAACGACATCTTTTCTTTACATTCTTTTTATTTTTATTTTTTTTGTATTTCATTATCTTCTCATCTCCAATAATATCTAACGCGCACGTGATCTACGTGACAATTGCGTTTCTCTACGGCACAAGATTAAAAATGATATACTGTAAGTCACTGGCGGGTTACAAAAAATCTACTCACCTGAAACGATGATCTTGGTCTAAGTTTACTACCAACTTCTGACTTGAACACCGATATATACATGATCATTCCAACGAGCATTAGTAAACCTGTTAAACCAAATTTACCATTGTGTGTAATAATATTTAAATTTTACCTGAAATGAATAAATGAAAATGATAAAATACAAATGGTAAAAACTGGTAAAATAATGGAAAAATATGTACGTAAATGTGAATGAAAAATGGAAAATGGAATAGCCGCAGGGTACACATAATACACTTCGTATGTAACTTGGATATTTATTTAACGACATATATGTATGGTCACTGATGTGCGAGTTCCCGTGGGAATACGATAGGTCATCAGAGCACAGTTTGGTAAACATAAGGATACGTGAAATTGTCGTGAGTAAACTTGATGCAAGTTGGAAATTATGTGATTGAATATATAGAAGAGACAAATTCGACTCACGTCACAATTTGTATTTATTAAATGTTCATTTTCTCATTGCCACAATAATAATAATAATAATAATAATATTAATAATAATAATTATTAATATTGCAATGTTTTTAAACTCACCGCAGACAGTGAAGACGACACCGGCAATGAAGACACACAACTGATGCCTGGGACGAGATATATGAGCAGTGAAATAGCAAACTTCAGCTATAACCAATAACAATGTTGCTACGAAGAAGAACATGGCGGATTTTGTTACAGCATCTAATAAATAAAATACAAAATGCAAATATTATCATTACTAGTTAATTTATCAGTAAATTCTGATTATTATTTAGAATACGATTGATTTATTCTCACATGGTATTGCCATGGTTGAATCACTGGGATCGGGACTGTATTCTTCGTTTGGAAAATAGTCGATACTCGAACACTCGTATTGCATATGCGAGGCTAGAGCAAAATTGTATGAATTCCATTAACGACAATGGCTTCATCAAAAACCATATATACACATACATACACATTATTGAGTTAATTCACATTTTACAAATGACTACACATTACAGCCAAAAGGTATAACACAAAATAAATATACAAAGTAAGGCTTTCAATGTAATTAAAATGGTTGAATAATTATAATGAAATAAAATGAAAGCAGAAATATACGTATACATTTAAATAAAGAATTGGAATGAAAAAGTGAGTTGGACATGGGTATGGGCAAACAAAAAATGAAAAATATCCTTACGTTGTATGGAACAAAGTAAGAGAGATAGTAAAAGCATGAGTGAGGCAGGTACATATAACTACACATGAGTCTCCCGCGTGTGCCACCAGTTGGCTATTCTCTACTAAGATTTATGTCCACCGGCAGCCAGGTGTATTTCGAAATAGGATATCATGGAAATAGTTCCTGTATATGCATTATACGTGTATATACATATGTATGGATGAGTCTACATATATATATACATACATACAGTGAGAGAAGAGTGATCCATGTGGACATTCCAACAATGCCCACCCATACACAATATAATTTCCAAAATGAAACAAGTTATTTATTCGCTGTGCGTAAAATTTTTTATTTTTACAACTAATACCTTTGATACCCGATGAACTCGAATGAAACGCGATGAAATTCATGAGTGGACTTAAGGGTCAGTAGTAGGCAATACAACACCCACACACATATATATATATATATATATATTTTTTTTGTGTAATAAACATTGGTTTTATTGCTATCCTTTGTCCCAACAGATATTTGACGTGTTTTAAATTGAATGAATTGCTACCCAACAATAATAATAATTATTATTATGAATTTTTATCTCGCCATTTCATTTATTTATTTTTTATCTTCCACTCGTTCTCACGTTTTTTCGCACACGTTTCCTATGATGTCCAATGAATATATATATATATATGTATGTATAGAATGCTCAACTCCAGCGCACGGGAATTAAAGTTTCAGTTGGCAGAGAAACAAATTCACACGAACGTCATGGCAATAAAGTAGACCTTTCCGGTAGAATTATAAAATGATGGTATAAAAGAAAGGAAAGAAAAAAAAAAAAAAAAAAAAAAAAAAATTAAATTACGAAGGGAAACAATTTTTTTTCCTTTTTCCAAATTATTTTTCCTGGATATATATAATATCTACGCATAGAGCGTGTTATCTGACTAGTTGCAGTGTTTATATTTGCATTACACCCAACGGAATGTTAATCTTGTTATAATATGACGCAATGTAGTGGTCGTTTCGCCAAGAGAATATAATGTTTGTTTCAACCATTTTTTTATACAAATACACACTCACACACACACACACACACACACATATATATATATATATATATATATGTTCAAAGATATATGTAATAGGTATATATAAACGAGGATGCAGGCTGATGCATCTGTACGTGATGCGAATAGTAAAAGTTCATTGACGTGGTAACGACGATACGTCTATCATGTAGAATTGGTGAAATGGCTGCTGATACAAAAGACACCGACATGGAGACATAAAAAAATGGATGAGAAGAAATAGAGAGAATAAAAAATAAAAAAACTTTTTTGCACTATCGCTGTCTGTTGATGTGACTCGTCGGAGTGATGATGAATAGGATTTTTCTACATTTTCGTTTTATCTTTCATTTTATTAATTTATTTTTTAGTATTTATTATATATACATATATATATATATATATATAAATTGAACATGTAAGTATATGTGAATTTTCGTTTTATTTCATTTTATTTTTCAAATATATTTCAAAGCCTCTCGTTTCCCCGCGCTCAAGTGATATTGAAGTTGGCTACGGGGTTTATATTTATGGTTGATGAAGTTACAGAAAAATAAAATGAAATAAAAGCGGCGATAAAGTTCAACAAAAAAAAAAAAAAAAACATAATTCGAGGAGGATGTTATTTCATACTCCACTCAAACAACTTCAACGATCGAATTAATGTATATAAAAAAAAATGCTATGAAGTAATTATAAATAAAATACTTATCCACTTCACTTGCAAAAGAGAAATTGTGCATAAACACAAAAATATATATATATATATATATATATATATATATAATTAAATACACTGTGTATTGAAAAATTGTCAACAGCAAAATGTAATTACGGTTGCGTCATTCACATTCATTTTATTCATCTCTATTTATTTATTATTATTTTTTCTTTTATTCATGTGAGAAGACAAATTTAATTTGATAGGAAAGAAAATAAAATGTGACAAAATGCAAGCTGCTCATTTCCGGTGGGGCACCGGAAGCTCAGCGTATTGAAGGAGCTTCCTCCAATATAATCGAGAATCGAATACCATCAATGCCTATCACGTTTCCCGATTACTTCCACACGTATACATGAATACACATATCTATTGACGATATATATCATTCTCACATTGCTCTCGCAGCTCTCAATATATATTCTCCACTAAATTCACCTACAGACACACACACACACACACACATACACATATGAATAAACACGCTAACATCTCATATACATACATATATTATTTAGAGATAGAAGTGGTAAGCCAAGAGAAGAATGCAGGAATCACATTTACCAGCAACATCCAACGTAGGAGATTTATAACGCAACTTGACATCACGTCATTCACAAAAGAACAATTTCGCGAGTGAAATTTCTTTCTCGACGAATAAAGTGGTGAAGAGGAAGCCAATGGTAAAAAATAAAAGAGCGAAAATTCAATTGACTGCACTGAGAGAGAAAGCAGTGAATTTTGTGTACGTGTTTTTTTAGCCTTCATGTATATCAGTGAGAATAATGTGTAAATGCTCCTATTTTCATTCATCTCTACTCCTATTCTGCCAATGTGAGTGTAAATAAATATTTTAGAATTCACCGGAGGGTAATACGTGGCTTTTTCGATTAAACGGAGAAGTCGATGTGGAATCTGATTGTCGGCGTGACTACGAGAATTTTTTAATTTGAATCTTATTTCATTTTTTTTTTTGCGTATTTTATTTCCTATTTTCATCGCCAAGTTACATTTTTTATCTTTTTTCACTCTCCTTTCTTATACTTCGCTATATAGATATATGTATTTCCTCTTGGAGACAGTTGGAAAATGAGAAGCGTGGCTGAAAGAGAACAGATGAAGGGAGAACGATGGTGGGGTGGGAGAGAAAGTTGAACGGAAGAAGAAGGAGTGGTTTCCGGTACGCCGGGTAACGACTCATTTCCTCATGTCCCCTTCATCTCTCCCTTAACCATTTCATCATTCAGCTTTCTCGCTTTTGCTTCCTCTCTCGTGTTCCATCCCCTGCTTCTTCTGCTTATCCATCTTCCTATATATCCTTCCTCTCTATCGCTCACGCTTATTCCACTGAACAGTGAGGCCTCCGCCCCCCCTTCATCACCATTCTCTCCATCACATTCCTACCAGCATTCTACCACGAATATTACATGAACTAAACTCAATCGCGGTCACCCTCAAGCGCTGCTTTCTGTCTTTCTATTCGACTACATCACCATTGTGATATCGAACGAAATTACTGAAAAATTAATATGTGCAATTGTTTTTTTTTTTTTTTTTACTTTTCAGACGCTTATCCTTACAGCTCTTTCGCACTACTGAGCGCGTGTACTTTTATATTTCCCTGATTTTTTTCATTGCAAATAGACAATTTCAAATTATAGGATAAAAACTGACTGCAATAATCCAACAGTATTATCAGGGAACAGGATAGAGTGTTGATAATATGTTAACACTTACATGCGAGAATGAAAAAAAAAAAAAATTCATTGACTACTTATGTGAAATTTAAATAATAATAATATTCTTTGCCTACATTTCACGATATTTTTTGGGACCCCATTGAGCCTCTGAAGTCATTTAAGCCAATACGGAGAGTAATTGATTGAAAGTAGAGTAATAATTAATTCAAGATTAAAGGCTCAGTTGGGTCCAAAAAATTGATAAGAAGTCGGTGTGGAGAAAAAACTATTGGCCAACTTTCCCTCAGGTAGTTAATGATTTTCTTGCATTGTCGCTGTGTGTGTGTGTGTATTAAGATGTTATCGATATTTTATTCTGTTCCCTGATACTCTTACATTTTTACTGTCTTCTTTTGGACCATTAATCTCTATTTTTATAACTGTGTGTGTGTGTGTGTGTGTGTGTGGACAATTTATATATGACTTGCAGTTTAACCGATGGTAATATCGATATGATTTCAGTACAACTTATTTCCATTTCCTAGCGCAATAAAATGTATCGTACAGGTTTACATTACCTATCCAAATTGATGTTTCCTCCTAGCCACAAAATAAATTCAAGTTTTCACAACTTTATATATAATTATTATATATAAAGTTGTTTATATATAAATATATTATATATAAAGTTGTTTATACATAAAAATTTAATGCGAATTGAAAAATATAACGGTGAAGAGGAGAAAAGAAAAAAAATGATAAACAAAAAGAAATGTGTGGAACTCGCGAATAAATAGGAGTTTCGTCATTCATACGGTTGGATAAAGTACTATAGGAACACTCTACACCGTGTGTATGTATGCAAATGAAAAGAGTAAGAAATATAAACTCACTTGTGGCAACACAAACTCTCCAGAGGCCGCTGTATGTCACCTTGCTGTCCGGCTCTGCAGACGCGTTCATTGAATATGTTTTTGGCAGCTTTTCCTCAGTTAATAACCATTCGCCAGTGCCAATTGCAATTGATACAATGACGAGGGACAGTAATGCTGATATAACGGATGCTATACCTAAACTATTGCCATTTGTTTGGTCATTATTGCTATTAGTGATATAAGTACCAGCTCTTGAGCGATTATAGTCATTTGATATTGCCAATTGGTTGATTCTGTCGTCTTCGTCCTCATAACCACAACAGCAACAGTTGTAACAAGACATCACGAACAACTGTCACTTTCGTTACGTCGTGTTCCTGTAAACACACGAATATAAATGTATACATATTTGTTAATTTTATTTATGTTGCATAATAAATATTTGGTATATGGAATAAGAATTTATATTAATTTCTATATTTATATGAGGTATTTAGTACTAACTGAATTCGGTTATAAATGAAAAAAAGCCAATCGTTATTTTTTTAATTGAATAATTTTCTCTGAATTCTTTGTTCAATATTCGATTTTTATCTTTTTTTTTTCGTTTTTTCATTATTGTTAAATATGACATGCGTTTAATTTAGCAATTATTTTTTTTTTAACAATAATTGTATCAACAATATTATTAACTGAGAATTTGGAGGATTACATTTTGATTGTTGTAAATATTTTATTCCTAGTTATTTCATTAAATTACGGAAGATGTTGAAAGAATAATTCTATAGGGTTATTTCGCTATAAAAATACGTGAGGCAATCAAATCTCTAAATTGTTTCAGTGAAATATGAAATAATATTGTTTAGATAGCGAAAGTATTTATTTAATAAATCATATTAATTGTACACTAGGTAATACAATAATAATCATTGAAATATAAATTATTTATTTAAAACTAATTAATAGAAAAAATAATTAAACTGATATTTTTAGAAATAAAAAGAATATTTTCAGTGAAACTTGGAACATTTTTAATGAGTGTAAATAATAAATAATAGTGTTAATTTATTTTTATGAAGACACGTTGTCGATTTATTCATTTAGTATTCATTTGTTTATTTCCTCTTTTCACTAATACAACTGAGTGATTTTATCAAATCATTTATTTGTTTTTTTTTTTTTTTTGGGGACCAAACTCTACACAGTCATCATTTTTTTATCTTTAGTAATTTCTTAAACAAAAGTACATATATATATATGTATAAAGTTCAGTTGTAAAATACAAATGTTTTAATGATAGAGTACCTTTCTTTTATTTCTGCGATTTATAATTCGTTTTATATCCACCGTTTATATATTACCATGCTGTTGTGAACATTAACGATAATACTTTTATTTTTACGATGAAATGCATGAAAAGCATTACCGATGCAACTGTTGTCGAAACGACATTTCTAAATCTCACTCAACAAATCTCGCAGTTTTTAATAACAAAAAACAAATTAAAAACATGAAAAAATAAATGAATCAATACCTAAATACCAACAAAATGAATAATAAAATAGTGCGCAAGCCACTCTCGATATTTTCATTCTTTTATACACAAATAAATTTATTATTATTTATTTGATTATTATTGTTTATATGTTATTGTACAATTTTTTTATATGACTATATCATTGTCCATAAAACGAAATTCAATCTGCAATGCAGGCAACCAACTCATTCCTTGGATCTATCTCTCTTTTCAATGCGGAAAATGATAAAAAGTGAAGCAGATAGAGATGAAAAGTCCATTGCTGCTTCACCCGCTTTATTTTTCACTCGCTCAACCTCACGTAGTGCGATTGCCTTTTACTCAATTCTTCCATTTGGTTTCTTCTCCTTTATTACTATGATTATTGCTAGTTTTTTTTTCTCATATCCCTAAATCCGACTCACAACTTTTACACCCAAAACCCACTCTGCACTTTTCTTCATTTCATTTTACACAACACCCGCCTGATACTCCCATTTGCGACTTTTTATGCGTTATATAAATATATGTGTATATATATATATATTTGCAGCAGTTGGGGCTTCTATTTCGCGAGATTATCGAGACTTGAGCTTTGACCCGTATCGATTCTTAGCATTTCTGTGTGTTATATACCTACGATCAATTGGCTGTTTACAATCTCACTTACCCTCCTTCGTTTTGCTTCACTACCTTGAATTCGCCTCTAAAACACTAGCGGATTTACACTCGTGCAATTTGCACGAATTTCGTGGATAAAGCACAAGTTTGAGTATAACTTCTACGCTTGAGAATATCTATACTATCTTTCTTCTGTGTTATGCTTGTCTTTGTTGGGGTTATTGAAGAATATTAAGAAAATTCAGTTATGCAGATATATCAAGTGATTTTTTTTGCTTTTACTTTTCATCGTTTAGTGCAATTAAGTATTTTAATTGTTTGAAATTTTAAATGAGAATTTTCCTACCTACTTTTTTAATATTCTGAATTCATAAGGGCATGATGGAATTGAGTATATTATTATTAATTGCAATGTGGCCTTCAGTGACATAAAATAATTGTTACACTGATAAAATACATTTTTAAATTGGTGCGGTTGGCCGGAACAAAATGAAAAATTGAAATTTCATGATTAATTAAGTGGACGTTGTGGTAACGATAAATTGATATATTTTATCGTGATCCGATTTGGAGTTTCGCTGGGAAACAGTATTGAACATTCAATTAAATTGACAAAAAATTATCGAGCGAGTTTACCACTCGAATAAATTTTCTCCATGAGAGTAATATTAAAGAAAAAATGACAATTAACAATCAAACAAGATACAACCTCTTTCCTCATAGACATAAAAATACACTTGTCTTTTTATAACTCATCCACATATTTCCATTATATATTTAACAATATTAAAATTCTGCATATCAACAACAAAAATCACTTCAACTTTCCACCTGCACCAGTATATGAATCATTCAAATCTACAATTGACAACACCTTACCCATATATATATATTTTTGCATATAAACAACGAGATGAAATAATTTCTCGTGCGTCATTCCACATATCTTATCAATCACTGTGAGTGATGAATGGTGCGAACGGGTGTAATATGAGATGATGAGGGAAATTTAAACGAGAAAGACAGAGTACGAGAATGGATTAATGTGTATGTACATATAGATATAAAGGAGCATTGATGTCGCTTCTGTTCCTCCAGGCTGTTTCAAGACTGTCGTGACTTTGTCGACATAGTATTGCCTCGATGCACAGTATGTCACAGTTGGTGGATAGTTGTATAGGTATAGTATAGATATACATACATACATATACATATATATATATATATATATATACATAGATTACAGCAGTACAGGTAAATACACCCTGAACTCCTGTGGTGTCGGTTTACTTGACTGCGTTTTACTACATGCGCAGTATTGCACCAGGGTCAATGCGATTGTGTAAAGCATGGAATTTTATATATCATAGAAAAATATATATATATATATATATATATATATATGTTCGTGTTTGTGTGTGTATGTGTTGTGTACTGCATGTAGATGGAATTTTTATACAATTATAACAGGCAATTTTTTTTTATTTCACTTTGTTGTCATTTTTTCTTTTGTACTTTTTCATTTTTGGCATTTATGTGTATGAGTGCATCGACGGCGCCCGTTTATTATATTATTTTTGAACAATCTGCTACGCACAGTTTTACAACACTCTCCATATAGGATATTGTATATATATATATAGAGTTTTATTTACATGCCAGAAACTATTTGTTTATTATTT
This sequence comes from Galerucella tenella, assembly GCA_910591685.1. Classification (NCBI taxonomy): domain Eukaryota; kingdom Metazoa; phylum Arthropoda; class Insecta; order Coleoptera; family Chrysomelidae; genus Galerucella; species Galerucella tenella. The sequence continues at coordinate 29,233 of CAJUYH010001203.1, read as the reverse complement.
TTTAATATTTATACACTTTTTCATATTTGATAAAAATATTGTGTTATTTATTTGCTTGTCGTTCTATACTTTTTAAAATGTATTTACAGTGAATTTTTGTGAATTATTCATTTTATTCACATACTTATTATTCAGAAATGGCCGATAGCTATTTTATTAAAGGAATTTCATCTCAGTTCTTCGTTAAATATAAAAGTTTGTTTTTTCATTATATTCATGTGACTGAATATTGAACATCTCTATAATTATTTCATTGAAAACTTTTGGAATAACCGAATAAAACTACTTTCACTAAAGTTATATATATTTTAAGAGTCAAGTACAGACTGGTTATATTCACACAGTACCTACCATATGTAATAATTATTGCCCAAAAGTGCGAAAAATAAAATAAAACATGAATTATAAGTGAATTTCGCAAAATCATATTTTTCTAATTTTCTGATATTCACAAATTTGAGCTCGCAAGGATAAAAAATAATATAATAAACAAATGTATATATATATATATATATAAAAGACGTAAAAGAGACTTTAGATTGTCACCCCCGCGCGCAATGTACTCATGTACGCCTGCATGGGCCACACTATTCGTTCCTAATTGCAATCAATTCGAGGTGCTCGTTAGCACGACAATAAAATTACCGGCTCTATTAAATTAAGCAGAAGGATCTAGCCCTTTATTGTAGACAATTTCACGTCGGCAATTGTTACAGGACAAAGCCGAAAGCCATCCGAATTGATGGAAGTAATTGGAATAACTGTACATGATTGCTCATGTATATATATTATGCTAATTCAATGGATATTCACTGTATTCTACATTGTATAAAAACAAATTAATCTGTATATGATTTAGGAAGGTTATGCATTTAGTGAACATTTATTTGTGATCCCGGGACAATGATCTAACTTGTTAGCAGGTTCTATATCGTCAAGATGGATAAGAATTGGTCAAGATACCGAAATGTGTCAAGTAATGGTTTTAAATTTTTTTCATATAACATTTTACATCTTTTTACCCATGTACACATATATATTCTATGTAACAATATAAATATCCACCATCAATATATATATTTTTGATTTTATTCATTTTATTTAAAATGAATGAGAAAAAGAAACAGAATGAAATTTTTTCATTCTTCTCACGGCATCGTTTTTCTGCTGCCTGAATATATAGAGAGGATTTTTTTTTCAGCTTTTCAGTCTGTCAACGATAAACATATGATAATTTGTCAACGAATATTCTTCTTTCCATTTTTACTCGATCTTATTTTTTTTGTACATTTAATCTCATAAAAGTCTTGCACGCAAATAAATTTTATACCTTCCACGAAATTGTCCGGGGAATTAATAACCCATAAAAGATATATTTGTATATGTAAATATATATTTATTGATTTATAGGGACGACATAACTTCACCGTGCAAAATTATCGTCGTCATCGTCTTCGTTATTGCATTGGCTGGACGGCAATAGAGGAGGAATATTCGCAATTGTTCGTGTTTTGACGACGTCCCTATATATAAACCACATTTCGTTTTCGTCTCTCACAACTGTTCAAAAAGAAACAAAGTACGAAAATGCAAAAATTCCAGTCGATCAAATTCTTTTTCTCTCCCTCCCTGTCTTGGCATAATGCGCAAAAAAATAAAAATAAAAAGAAGAAGCAGAAGATTCTTAAAAAAAATACAACAAGTGTTCAAAGATATTCCAATGAAATTTGTTTGCCGAATAAAACTTTACTCCTCTGGGAGTATTAGAGTGTAACGACGTGCATGAGGGAGAGTAAATTGCAGTGACGAACATGCAGTAAAAAGAAACATATAGATAAATGCAACAACGAGCAAAAGAGTCGCCAAATACGTCCAGTAGAATGATACCGGTTTATATCAGACGATATACTCATGGCCATTTTGTCTTTGGTCCGTTCTCACATTGTTTAAATTTATCAGCATTCATATAAAGGTACTAAAACACAAAGCAGATGAACAATGAACTATATATATATATATATATATACATATGTATCTACTTGCTTTTCGTGTTGTTTAATTTATTCCGGGGAAATATCTCGTGGGATTCATGAGCCAGCTACTAAGTGAAATGCTATGAAGAAAAGCGTATATAATATACTTCTGTATAGTCATGGACTCTGGATTCCACGAATATAAATTAACTTGCCGGCTATACATACACATATATATATATATATATATATATGTGACTTAGTCAGAGTAAGACGAAGTGTGAGAAATATGACTTTTTTTTATAACAAACACGAATAGAGGGTCAATAGTAAAACATATTCAAACAGTAATAATGTAAATTTACATTATTATAAATAGAGTATATGACGTTTATAATATATAATTATATGATTATACGATATGAGGATAAAAATAAAAATATTTCATGGTGTATAGTACATATTATATGTATATTCATAACACGAGAGCATAACAAGGCAACTCTGTATGCATACGCTACCGAGGACAAGTAGTGCAAGTGAGTGAAACGAAGATGACAAGAGAGACAGAAGAGACGGAGTGGAGGGAGGGAGAAAGAGAGAAAATGAAAAACATAGGGCGTGTGTTGTCAAGTTTTGAGAGGTTGGAGTACGGAGCAAGCACTAACTACCCTCGTTTGACCCTCTTCTTGTTGGAGATTTTATTCTTCACACTGTTACAACATTTCCACTTGAAGGTATATCCTCTATTTTCAACTGTGCACTGGAAACCCATCGCCATATACAACTATAATATATATATATATATAGCTGGTTGTTATGTCGTAGACATAACAATTTTTACTTGATATTAACGATACAGATTTTACGATATGACACGTGCTAAAGGAGAAAGGATGGCACCAATGCATGACTGCATACTTATATCTATGTATGTATATAAAATAAAGATGAATGTATACATATATATATATGTATTATGTGTGTATGTGTGTGGTTGTGCCTAGTTCAAAGTCTCCATAGCAAGAAGACGCTGTGAAGCGTGTGGGATTACGACTTCCTTCCTCATGGTCCATGAATTGCAAAGCGTTGTCGGCGTTGTCCTCGTTCCGTTTATATTCAAAGATTCACGTCGTCGCGGCATCGGACTCCTTTTCTCTCTCTCTCACTCTCTTTCTCTCTCTCTCTTTCCCTCCCTGTTACGCTGTCTTTCACTCTTGCTGTTTGATGGTGCAGTTGAGCTTCCGGGAGATAGAGAAAA
>CAJUYH010001203.1:10506-21439 GCA_910591685.1 Galerucella tenella | reverse complement strand
ACAAAATTCCAGATCGATTAATAAAAATAATAATCGCCAATTTCTAAAAAATCCATTGGAGTACACTCTTAATTATTATTTGCACTTACTGTAGAAATAAGTGATAGCTGACTGTTGAAGTTTTCCATCAGCAATCCACCAAACACTTACAAGTTATTAAATTGTTTTTTATTGCGTCGTGAAAAAATTACAAATTGATGATTCAACCATTTAGCCTATGTACATTACAGTTACATTTTATCTATCTACTAATGAACATATTCATTATATCATAAAAAATTATAGCGGAATATAAATAGTAAATAAAATATTTCCAATTTATTTCAATCAAATAAATCCAATCACACAATAAAATGATGTTATATATCCAACTTTTATACATTAAATTAATTGAATAAACTTAACATTACAACTATGTTCATAACTTCAGATCTATATTGCAAATTAATGAATGACTATAGAGTTTGACGTAATAAAAAGTGATATTTATCCAATTCACCCGATACAACACACCCATAATAGCAACATGCGTTCACAGCATGACGCACTTTCTCATATACATCAACTCGCTATAAAATCGCTCATCATCTGTAAAACACCGTCTAGTCTATATATACATACATACATACATATATATATATATATATATATATAACATGTATTCATCTATCTCTCTCTACAATTCCCCACCATCTACCATTTTGCTTGACGTTTATTCTTACATCTCTGTTTAATCAACAGCAACTATTGCCTCTATCCACTGTCTCTCTTTGTCTTCAGCGCTTTCGTCATCAATCCTCTCCACCTCTCTTCTACGTTTTCTATCAATAATATTTTTGTCTCGCTCTCTCACTCGCTTCATTCTCATGGCCAACTCACGACCTTACCACACTCCATCTCCCTCTATCTCCATCTGACGGACACAATATATGGCACGAGAAGACTGCTGGTCGTGTTAGTCGTGTTGCTCACTGTGTTAGTCCATATTGTATCGTGAATTTTACCACTCTTCTCATTTCTTTGGCCATTGTCGCAGTAGCTTCACTTTAGAGTGGTCGGTATTGCCTGTGGTTAACCTCAAATATTTCGTAAGTGTTTAATGTACATGGTATTATTGAAAATACACTCGGAAATATTAACATATATTGTCTTTATTATTTTTATTATATTAAATAGACATTTGTATCATTTATTTATTGTTATTTATTGGAAATTTATATTTTATATAGAAATGCGTCTTATGATTGAATTTTACTTACTGCCATTTGACCAAAATTAATTGGTTTGAAAATAATTAATATATGATTGTTCATATTGATATTTAACTACTGGTGATGTTCTATTGTTGTACATTAAAGTTAGTATAATGTGGATACTGTTGAGTAATTAATTATGAATGATGGGGAAATATAATCTTCATTGTGGGTTTGTATAACATGGTATTTTGAGATTGTACAGGGTCTGCTACATTTATCACATTGTTGTTACGGTGCTTTAATTGCATGACCATATGACAAATTGTGTGGATTTGTAATGAAGTAGCAGTAGTGGAGCTCCATTGGCCCATCCACACGCAATATTATATCGATCCATTGAGTGAACGATCGTAAATTCAGCTCAATCATTTATACATATGTATACGATAGTATATACATGTCAGCGATATAACACATTGCTAGTCAGGTAGCTTTGGACAATGTAAATATTTCCATTGATCGACGTGAGTTGAGATGATTGGCATTCGCTTAATGTGGATTCAGTTTACATTTGTTACATTCATTTGACGTATTATTTATACTTTTTTTACGCATTCAACATTACTGTTTTATGTATCTCGATTGCGTTTTTTTTTGTCTTTGCGTTTATCTTTTAATGCTGACCAGTTTTAAAGCGGAAAATGATGTATTATGGTTTGCGTTGAGGATATTTTTACACTTATATGATTATGTTGCGTTCTAATTATTCGTCATTGGCTTTGACGGGAATTGCTGGAAATATCTGAGTAACTTATAATGATTCAAAATGAAAAAAAAAATATGATAAATTAATTTATTCAATTGAATTACGATGATTGAACTATAGCAAATTGAAATATAATACATTTACCACTTGTCATTTTTGACACTGTGATTTTTGTGATTTACTAAATATATAAATAAGTTTATGTATATTTAACAATTATAAATAACTTTGTTTTTTTTCTTTTTTTTTTTTCGTCATCATAATAATACAGAGTTGTGTGAAATTTTGCTGCCACTCAATTTGCGGTTTACGTCCACACCATATGACACACTCACATATATAAAAACATTGTCCATGTACACAATTTCGACAGAATATCAGTAAAATTATTACTGCGGAAATGAATGTGCAAGCTGGCGCGTTATTTCTTCAGGCAACAAATAACGCCGAGCCAAATATATTTTCAAACATTGTAAAAAAAAACTCACAATTTCCCCTCTTCTTTATTCCATTCTATACATCATGTTTTTTTTCTTTCCTTTTTTTTTGTTTCTTCAATCTCTGGATGAAAAACAATTCCAACATAATTAATTATTATCATATGCAGTTATTGCATTATTTATTTGTATTATTTTTCTTCAAATGCGCATTAAGAATATATTTATTGTCTTTGGTTTTACAGAAAAATGGAGCGAACTTTGTGCATTGGGGTTCTCAGTGCTTTAGTTATATGTATGGGTATGGTGGATGCTGTTCCCTTCTCAAGTAAGTCTATATATATATATATATATATATATATGTTTATATATGGGAGTATATACTTTCTATACCGGGTCATTTTATTACAATGGGCTTTTCAAAGTATCTTGGGGTTCACTGTAAGGACCAAGATAAGGACCCTCTTATACGTAGTCTTGGTCACTTCATTTTTGCCAAGCGAAATGTGTGGTGAGTTGCGAGCACACATATACACATACACACACATTTATATACATGTATGCAGGCATATCCACTGCTTCTTGAGAATGAATTGGCGATTTAACGATCTTACCAACCTCTGCCTCAATACTCCTGTGTCACTTGCAATCATTCTCTCTTTCTCAGTCTCACTGCCACCATCTATACAATCAAATTCTGCCCCCCATTTTCCCATCGCAACTTTTCATTCTAGCTCGGTCTCAATATAGCCGCCATAAAAATTACATTACTTTTCTTTGGAACGCTCCTTACTGACAAGGCCATAATGCTATAAAATTTAAAAATATGTGCAACGCCAAAAAGTATATTTTTAACTTTAATGTAGTATTTGACGTTCGGAAAATATATCTTTTGTTTCTATATAACGAGAATTCTTCAAATGCTTCTTATCCTTCACACGATTAATTATGCACATAGTTGTATCTTTATTTTCAATTATATTCTTATACTTTGTGTTTTATACAATATAGATATACATTTTATACATCATTAGAATAAAAGGAAATTGTGGTTGGGCATAAAACCGCATATACCTGTTGCGTACCATTGTTTTAAGCAATTTAAAATCTCTTGACGTCGATGATTACGCAAGTGTCCATGAAGTTCATATACTATTTGTATTTGTCGACATTCTCATATAATATATATATATATATATATATGCTTATGTGCGTATGTGTGTGTGTAGTAGCGCTTGTACTTAAATAGTTGGCCTAAATAATTTCTTTTGTATTTCCGCTGTTTTTATTTTGTCAGAAAATAGAATAAAAATAAAATATAGAATTTGACCTTAATGGTTCAATGAGTGAGTACATGAATGTCATACCACTTTATATCAAGGCAACTTGTGATAATTATATTGAAAATCAATCGATGAATAGAAGTGATAAAGGGCAAGTTGATCGCGACATAAATAAATATATATAGATATATATAAATGAACAGGAGGCTGAAACTGAAGTGTCGGAGTGGTAGGCGTTGGAGTATTGAAATAAAATTACTGTTAGTTACCAATAATGATATTATAATTCGTCGTGATGGAATACACCCTGTTAACGTCACTTTTGCAACGCTATAATGAACATTGAATAATAAAGATCGATAAATGATGACGTGGGAATGAACGTATATAGATATTTATAGATGGATAGGTGAAATGCGGAAAAAAATGTGGGGTAAATATAAAATGTGACAAGGAAAAAAATTATGTCGATGCATTTTTCTGTTAGAATATATATATATATTTTTTTTTCAAGCATACAAAATAAGTTCTTCTTCGTCTTTCATCTTGTGATAAGTAGTCAGCTAAAAGCTCTATCAGCTTTTGAATAAGTCAAATGTGGCTTGGCCTCTATATATAATGCACTCACAATTCTTCATTTTTCTCTTTTTTTTTTTTGTATATTTATGATACTCATTTGTTCATTGTGTTCCAGTCCATAAGCCCAAAGTTCTTTAATGACTAGTCAAAAGAATTTAATGCATTTTACATTATTAATATCATGTCTGTTGATTGATTAATTAATTGATTGATTTATTTTGCATATCTAGAATATGGAAGATCGTGCAAGGATATCGGTTGTAGGAGTAATGAACTTTGCGTGATGGAAACAGATCCATGCACTATTTATTCACGTGATGATTGCGGTTCTTATCCAACATGCAAAAGATCTGGAGACTCTGGCGGTAAACATAACACTGATGATATCAATTTATTTGCTCGTTTGTTTATTAATTTTCATTATTTTTTCATTCATCATATTTATGAGTTCATGTGTATGTGATTGTGTAGGTTTGAGTTGCACTACAAAAATTTGTCCACCTCAACAATATTGTAAAACTGTCAATGGCAATCCAACATGTGTCAATACTTCTCCCGATGTCGGTGAGTGAAAATACTATTGAATAATTATTACTACCTTATATTTATATATTATTTATTACTCACATACACAAAATGCATGTATATTGATTTTTTTTTGGTGATTTATTCAATTGTAAATGTATAAAAATGGCATGAAAAATTGGTTGAACATTGATAAAATATTGCTGCAACTAACAAAAATTATGTATATTTAGACAGATTGAGATGATTTTTCTTTCATATTTTGCACCGGATTAAACCAGTAAAATTCCATGATTGCTCATGTAGTTATGGTTTTATTTAACCCTAAATCGTGCAATATTTTCCATTGTTCTTTCTCCCCTTATTATCTTTTTGCAGCCTTTTTCCAAACTACCCGATCGTGTCCACTTAACACTCATGGACTTATGGCAATGCCTATTATCGTAAAAGGTTGAATGCGCCTTTAACCTATACTTCACCATTGGGTCCCCGTGGACTGTTTTCCCCTGTGCTTCACCTTTCTCTCAACTCGGTTATGTACACCAATAAGCGTGGTACAGACGCTGTATTCTCAGCGTATATAATACTGTTATATACACATACGTATACGTACGCATGTGAACATGCACTCTATGTATATATTGAGTAGTTTTGCACACCTTCCGTCGATCATCGCCACTTCTCTCCTACACTCACAATTTTTCCGACCCCTGAACTATATCGAAACCTTTACATGATGTGCACTCTGCACTTTTTTATACAACGCCCTCTCGTGGGAGTAAATATTTTTCTTTTTTTTTTTTTCCACCTCGTTCACTACAAAAATATGGAAATGAAAATATATGCGTATTTTTCTTTTTTCTTTTTTTTTTCTCTTAGTTTAATGAAAATGATAAAATTTTTAATATATTAAAGGGAATACGCGATGTTGTCAAGTATAAATTAAAATGTTTATGTGCGATAATTCATATTTTATCTATCTATCTATTTACTATTTTACGGTTTTTTTGACGCTGTGAACTTTCATTACGATTTACGGTTTTGGTAACGTGACTAGTATTATTGAGCAGTGGCTTCAAATCTGTAAATACACTTGGTTGGTGTTGTATGTAATGGGCGTAATGGTATGTGCGGGCGAAAGGCGACAGTGAAAAGCGTCGACGATGAGAAGTATCGAGTGAGAGAAGCTACGTCCTATTTACCCGTATTTACAAATTAACTTTTTGCATCTTCACGCATGAAGTCCTCTATCCAACGTGGTATACAGGATTCACATATAATCCACAGTCATTCTTTTCATCTTTTTCCCTTGACTCTCGAATCCTTTGTGCTTCATATTAGTTCTCAGTTCAGTTAGTTAGTGTCGAGTACACATTGCCTTTATGCCAGTACATTTTCACATTTTATTTCATCCCCCGTATATGAGAACATCACACAATTTTCTTTTATGCCTTTGACGTTTTACGTGGGAATCGAGAGAGTAATACTGGTTAACTCCAAAACATTTTCTCACTTATCCTACCATCAACTTAAAAAAAAGCCGTTCGCAAATTCCGACAATAAAATAAAAATGGAAAAAATTCATTAGAAAAATACTAAAGTTCACATAATAATTTCACGCTATTGTACAAAATCGCAAGGGGCAGTGTAGGGTAGTTTTCGCATGGTATTTTGTTCGTTTTCTACATGTTGTTTTTTTTTTATAGCACAAGTGTCATATAGGTCTTTTGAGGCACTTTAGAATTTTTATTTGCATGTCGCACCATTTTTATTCTGACACTCAATTGCACTGAAAGCACTCGTTACTATTTTCATTTCTCTTCTTTTTTATTTTTTTTCTCCACACTGTATTCTTGTATAACCGTGTGACGCACCACATTAAATATAAGAATACTTTTATACAACGCAGATTGCAAGACCGCCACGACGCGGTAATCTATTCAACTACTTAATATAATAATTTGCCTATCAATGTTTCCTGCCGTCTATATATCTACATATATCTGTATTATTCCTATTTATACGTTAATCGCGTCCGATTGTTGTTGTGTATTAGATGGAATAAAAATAAATTGTCAATGCAACTGTGTGAGATAGACAATATCAGTGAAAAAAAAAAAAAAAAAAAAACCGTATTTGGAAGAAATAAATTTTCCAGGATTCGAGTCGGCTGGCGTTTCCTCGGTGAATGGCCACCGTGCTGATGGTGATATCAATCATGGTGCAACACACACCAATGTAAATCCTTACTCAAATGCCAATGCACCGCCACCAGAAGTACATGGTACTGGATCTAATATTCGACCTGTGAATACAAATTTTGGTCTTGGATATCCACCAGATCCAAACAATTCTGGCAATTATCCGCCATATTCAGGCACTTCAACTAATAATGGCCAGAAATCGGACACTGACAGATACGGGTATCCAACGCAAAATCGTATGCCGCAACAACATGGAAATTATCCACCATATAATGGCGGTTATCCATTATACCCAACTAATCAGCAGCCTGGTTATACAAATAATCAATATCCAAATTATCCATATAGTAATCGAAATCATAATTCAAGAAGGCCGTACAATTCGGCAAATGGATGTACATCGCACATTACAACTCTGGCATTCAGTATTTTCGGGCTTCTTCTCATTACAAAATATCTTTCGTGATTTGTTTTTGAATCACTGTGACAATTATATGCTACTCTATTATTCACCTCTTTATGTGACTTTGTGTGAGAGTACGTGTGCGTGTATGCGGTCATTCTTTTACACAATTGTGCTCTATTTTTTTTGTCTTTCCACTTTGACATGAACAAAAGGAATTGAAATTAACGTGGTACTCCCCGCTAATTAAATTAGCTGCAGGTTGGAATTTAGGGTGATGATAATGATCCATATTGTATATTTGATATAATGAGAATAGAAGTAGCTTTTATTTCGTTCAATTATCCTTATCAATTTTTGATGAGTGCTAGGTAATGGTTGGAGTTTTTAGCCTTATGAACAATTTATATACAGATTGAATATATGTACTAATATTTGTTGATAAGACATATAACTGTCGTACAATTCTTGGGATGCTTTATACTCGTAAACATTAATATATAGGGTTCAAGTTCAATCGATAATATTAATGTTGGCGCTGTTGATTCATGATCATCCGTAACACTTTGCTGACTAGTTGGCTGCTATATTATCAATTGGAATAATAACGAATCAACAATGGTTTTTAAATTCCAAGTAATTTTGTGAATGAAAAAACATTTTTGCCTTACAGTTTTATCTTCCGTCCCCCTTCATATAAATGTACAGATAAAATTAAAAAAAAATGGAATTTTCATAATAATTTCAAACTATACAACCACAATAATCAATTGTGGTATTGTAAATACATTTATATGTACGTGTGTATTTATTTTTATATATTTGTTTAGTTCTCAATGTTTGTTATTATTAACGGTTTATAATTCATATAAGTAGTAATGAAAAGAAAAAGTAAAACAAAAAATAAAGATATGAGAATTGTTGATATTTAAAGTACTGCGTTTTATTCATAAATGTTTATCATTTTTATGTATTTATCCGAGAAATTCTGTGGCAGTCATACTATAAATTAAATTTGCCCTCGGACGAATGTTATCGCACGGTTATCAATTGGTCAAAACTATTTCATCAGATTGAAATGTAATATTATATTTATATATATACATATGGAGTGCGTGCTTGCTTGCACTTGTGCGACAATTTTATTTCTAAATCAATGAAACAAAATCACTTATACTAATAATCTTTACTTAAAGTGCCTTTTGTCACTCCGATATGAATCCTATACCAATGGACTCTGTATTACTTATATTAAATGATCAATTACTGCGAACAAATAATCAGTTCAAATTGAAAAGATGTCACAGGGTAAATTTGAAAAATAAAAAATAAAGAAAGAAAAATTATGACATTGATAGCTCTGTGCTCAATTTTTCACGCACGTTTTTAATATCTTTAGATTGAATAATTAAAGTCAAAGTATAGTTGGATTTTCCCCGGATAATTACATCCACATGTCTACATACATACATACATACATACATACCTACATATATGTATACATTTATACCACACATGCATAGTATATAAATGTGAGAACTCGATATCGACAGCTCCTGCAGCACGAAGACCCAGTGCAGGACGTCGACGACCGGCAGTTGTGAAGCCACTTCGACCACCAACTCCACCACCAAGATCATCTTCGTTTGGATATGGCGGCCGTTATCCAAATAGTTATGGAAACTCTGTAGGAACTCGTGACCCATTGCGGAATCGTGGATACAACGATAAGAATATTGGTGGGTCGGGAAGTCGGATGCAGAATACAAACGACTACAAGAACGACCGAAACTACTACAATACTCATGTTGCAACAGACAATCGTGGAAACCGAATTTGGACATTCTCCGGTTGATAAGCAGAAAGTTGTACTCAATTCCATACTTACAAGCCCACAATAAGACATACGAATATATGAAATAATTCTATATACATAATTTTTACTGATTAAATACTTAGATATTGTTATAGCGATTTGATTCTAACAATTTCCTTTTGTTTTTTTTTTGTTTTTTATGTGATTAAATCAAATCGCTTTTATTACCAGTGCCATGTTGTCGGTGACAAAGATTGTAGTGCCTTCGTCTTATGTAGAATTTGATACCTGTCCAATTATATAGATATATACATATATACATGAATGTAAATGTAACTGTGTGTGTGTTTAACGTTTGTATTTTTATTCTCAACAATTGTATATTGAATTACACCGTGAAAGCACTTTGACAAAAAAAATATATGTATACAAGCAATGATTCATTTAATATCGGATTATTAATATTGTATGATAATTCACACCATCCTCAAGATAATTCATCCTTAAAAATAAAAAAAAAGCATGCAGCTTACTAAGTTAATTATTACTCTGTCCGTCCAATAAACATTCACAATTTTCACATGACTCTATGCTGGCATGAACTGGATGCAACGTAAAAAAATACTGCCACTGGTTAATAACAAACATTAAAAAAGAAACGCGACTGTCTCTCAGCATGGCATAGTTCTGGGTATTTATTTGTAATAAGAGAAAAAAATATACAAAAATCATCCAATGAAGACAGAATTGGTCATATTTGCAGTGGATGATAAGGGTGATAATACAGATGCGCAACGACGTCATAGCGCGGGAACTGAAAGCTCCGGTGGATCATCAGGATATCCTTCATCATCCTCAAAAGCAGGTTCAAATGGGTCTGGATATCCAGCTGGCTCGGGATATCCTTCCGCGTCTGTTGATGAATCCAGAAAGTCAACAGCATCAACAGTGAATTCAGGGTATCCAGCAGGTTCAGGATATCCATCATCTCGTGGCTCAGGATATCCTGCTGGTTCTGGTTATCCATCCGCACCGGTTGACGATTCAAGAAGGTCAAGTTCGTATCCGGCAAACTCTGGGTATCCTGCTAGTTCAGGATATCCATCGTCAGGTGGTTCGGGATACCCAGCAGGTTCAGGATATCCATCGTCAGGTGGTTCGGGATACCCAGCACATTCAGGATATCCATCGTCAGGTGGTTCGGGATACCCAGCACATTCAGGATATCCATCGTCAGGTGGTTCGGGTTATCCTTCTGGCGACGTGAGGAAAACAAGTTCGAGTAATGTTAACGCTGGTTATCCAACATCACGTCAGCAGGGTCAGTATCCTCAAGGTGGAAACACTTATGGTGGTTATCCTCAAGGTGGGTATCCCCAAAATGGCTATCCCCAAGGACAATATAATCAAGGTGGCGGTTATCCAGGACAATATAACTCGCAATATCCACAACGTGGATATCCGCAAAATCCTCAACAGCCAAAGAAACCAAGTATTGGCGATCAAATTACAAATTTTGCAAAAAATTTAGCTACACGCGTTTTAACACAAACAATTATTGATAAAGTTTCAGGTAAACATTAATTAAATAAATGAAAAAAGTAATTGCCGTTACTTTCATTCTGTTTTTTTGCGCTTATTTAGTTGAAATTGATAATAAAATTATGCTTTAAAAAAATAGTGATAATAAATTGTAAAAGTTGAGATCGAATTGTGCATTTATC
>CAJUYH010001203.1:0-10406 GCA_910591685.1 Galerucella tenella | reverse complement strand
ATAGAGTGGAAAAAGCAAAATAATAAAAGTGTCCATCATTTATTGACATGCCTTTTTCTCGATAAATCGATTCAAGAAAATGGATAAAAGCCATGTGAACAAGGCGAAAGTGAATCAATTTGGAGAAGTCTAATGGTGAAAGGGTGAAAGGGATCTGTATATGTGAGTCTGTCGCAATGGGCAAACCCGATTGGAGTATCACTGCCCTTTGTACTTTATATTCGCAATGTTGAATTAAATTATTTCCGGATCGATATCACACAGCTGAAATCCTCTTCATTATCATATATTCGATCAGTGATTCGTGTTCCTTTGACTTTTGTCGTTGAAAATAAGTAAAAAAAATATATATATATGTCTAGACAAGAAAAAATGTGTACATTCTATCGACTTGTTATTACAGAATCCACTTTTCTTTGATTCCACCGTATGTATAATTGCCTCATTCAATTTTCCAAGAAATCTTCATAGAATTGAAAAGGAGCGTAATATAAAAGTTATTCAACAGTCAGCCACTTTAAATATACATTAACTACAATCGCTAAAAATTACTCATCAACAGGTAATCAATATAAGGAACACAGACTATTAAAATAATTACTCAATAATTTATATACAAAAAGAAACACCAGATTATTATGTCAAGAAAATTATCTGGCTATTAAATTCACACATGAAAAATATAATTGTACAAAGCACTTTACATATTATTCATCAAAATTAGTAAATATTTTGTTCGAAGCAATATTCGTGTTTGTTTTCTAATAAAGAAATTCTTATCGCTTATCAGGATGTATAGTAGATCTCGTCATTGCCAATTGATGTGGACGAGTATCTTGTTGAGAATTGGCAGCGGAGAAAGGCGAAATTGCTGTATTTATTTGTTGATGCCAATTCCATTGGGTATTTTCTTTATCAGCTCCATTGCGTTGCACTATTCAGATGGCGCTGAATAAATCCGACGAATTGTAACGAACGCTGCGCTTCGAAATTGCGACGGCGCGGGCGTCGGAATGTTATTCAAAACTGAGTAGTCAGTCGGGCCATAACGACCGCGCATTCGTGTCACTTTGTCCTGATACGTCCTGCCATCAGCTTATACAGTAGTATATATAGCTGTGGACAACGACAATTTATCCTTGCACCATTGAGCGAACACGTGACAATAATCGTGGTGTGTTCATGGCCTTACACTATTTTCTATAAATTTATTGTGATTAAAAATATCTCTATTGTTTCCGTCAATTCTTGTTTCATTTTAAAATAAACAATTGATATGTGAATTAGTTGCAATTATTTTTTATAATCCCAACGAATTTTCAGTGATTTTTGTTAATTAAATTTTGTTTTCTTTTATTTTCCATTCTTTTTTGGTTTTTTATTCTTTTCTTTTTTTCTTTTTTTTTTTTTCTTCATCACAATATTGCGATTTCGTGTGCAGTTATTGGCAGTTACTTGTGCGATATACTACCGCGCTCGGACATATAATTTGAATATAACCGAATATTTTATGGACCAATGTCGTGTGTCATCAACGTGAGGTAAAACCATTAAACAAAAATAATACAATAATAAAAATATAAGTGTTCAAATGCAAACAATGAGGATAAATTTTAACATTGGCCTGTACAAAATCATGAAAAAAAAAAAAAAAAAACAAAAAAAACCACAAAATATCTATATCATACTGAAATTCACAACGAAAGTTTATTCATGTTCGTCTCAACAATGTCACAATAAATTTGTTTTTCAGACAATGGTTTGTTACTTAGATAAGGTTTATATTTGACAATCACGCGAATACAGAAGGGGAGTTAACTTTTGTTTCGTCTTAGGAGAAACCATCTGACGGAAATTGGAACGCCAAACAGGACACGTAAGAACAAAGAATGTCTTCTGGTAGGGTATTGTTACGACTCAGGATCCCGATGCTGTGTCCCCAAACTCTGGGGCTATTTTCACGTACAATTTCATTACACAATTGAGATTGCTGTGTAGTTATATAGGTATATATATATATATCCATTTGTTCGTATATTCGATATAGATAGATATATATATATCATATATAATAACATAGAAATCCCAATTGTGTAATGAAATCGAAGGTGAAAATAGTTTGTGAGCTTGGTAATGGAGTATACATACATACATCTATACATATATATATGTATTTTGATAACGTCAAGCTTCGAAATGATGAGATTCACTAGTTTAGATGCTGCAATAACCGTAAAGTAAACAACCAATATTCATGGCATTGTTGAGATATAGCTTGGAGACCCTCGTCAAGTAAACTTCTAATCACGAATAAGCTCTTCTAACTCTATTCGCTCACGAAGCATTTATATATTTATTATCCTACTTGAATGTGGACTATACCCAAAGCTACACCAATTCATTCAAATAATACCATAAGTCAAAATCTTAATTGTTCATTATATACATGATTATTTATAATTTGATTTAATTAAACTTTGTGTAAGAATGTAATGATAAAATCACATCACGCACTCGACCGTAAATTTATTTACTCCTGCAAACTCTCACATTGCTCATGGGCATTAGTAGATAGCAGATGAGAGAGCAACTTTTTAAGACACGATTAAACACTAAAATATCCTGGTATGGACACACGAGGAAAATGATAATTGATAAATTGAATGAATGAAACAGTGAAGAGTTGAAAAAAAAAAATTAATTTTGTGTGTGTTCTGTTACAATTGTAAATGTCTACTTTATTTTTCTACTATTCTCTGATTGTCATTTTTGTTTCTGTATTTTTTTTCTTTTTTATGAGTACCACTAACGTCAGTTGATTTATCGCGTTGAAAGACGTCAGACGTTTTTCTTTTCTTTGTTGCAGCACATATGTATATACGATATCTATTGTTTAGTGCAAAATATATGAGGGTGATGTTTATCGATTTTCACCACCATTTGTCAATGTCGAAAATTGAATAGATTGAATATATTCAATGTTACGTTTTCACATGTTCGACATTTATATTTAACTAGACAACTTCAATAGAAACAAAACCAAAAAGAAAAAAAAAAAAGATAAAAATAAATAATAGAAGATGAAGAAAAACATATAAAAGAAACTCACGCAGAAAAGAAATAAAACGAATAAACTCTAATTACCTATCTGTCATGGTTTCACAGAGCGAAACTTGGGCATCATTCAACTTCTCTGCTGGAGCACATTCAACGGATCAAGTCATAAGTTTGTGTGTCCTGACTCCTGATATAAGTTATAAAGAACGACGAAAAAAAAAATTTGTGCGGGCTTGTTAAGGTATAATCCACAGTAATGAGCTCAAACCACGGATTAAAACAACTGCGAACTTTTTTTTTAAGATCTGTTTCAATTTTGTGAGCATTGTGTGGTATAAAGAGTAAAGATACTGTGTGATACGCGTTGGACATTTTAATAAGCGATCAAAATTATCTCAAGTATTAATGATAAAACTGAAAAATTGACATTATCAACAATTGAAGAGTTTTATATAGCTGACGATAATGGACGGATATGAAATACAAAATGTGACCAAACGGTGGGAGGAATTAATAAGTATTAATTCAACTAATTGTACACCAATGATTGATGGACAGTGTAGTGAATTTTTTATACCACCTGATCACGCACTTATTCAACGAGTGGTTAAAGTGATAGTGCCAACATTTTTTGGTCCAATTGGTATAATCGGTCTTATTGGTAATTCACTCGTTGTTATTGTTGTGGCATTAAATCCCGGAATGAGATCAACAACAAATATATTAATTATAAATCTCGCGGTGGCTGATTTATTATTTGTTATATTTTGTATACCATTCACTGCTACGGATTTTGTTCTTATGTATTGGCCATTTGGCAATGTGTGGTGTAAAGTTGTTCAATATCTCATTACTGTGACTGCTTGCGCCAGTGTTTATACCCTCGTACTCATGAGTCTCGATAGGTGAGTAAACAATTATTTCAATTGACTAGAAAAATATTGCACACTCTTTCCATTTCCATAATATTTATTTGAATTATTTTGTTTTTTCACCTCTATCATCATTTATTTGTCATGAATATTTTAAGTCTTATGTAAATGCATTTGGTTCAGTAGATGGAAATTAATCAATTGAAAATAGACATTGTCTTGAATTACGTTTCGCTCACGCAATTCAACATGCAATTTTTGGGTTACGTAAACACAAATTCAATCGCTTATAAACTCCAATGAAAATGGAATTAATCTTACTGTAGATACAATATAGATATATATGTATTAATTTTATTTCAAGAAATGTTCATTGCTCATCGATCATTAAACAATAATATACAGTTGCTAGTAAAGTTAAATTCCATAAATAGTATCGATGCTTAGTACAACTATTCCAAAGAAATAACACACAATGAAACATTAATATTGCTTATATTATTTCCATCTTTCTGTGTACAAATCTCAATAATTTTTTTTTTTATCAAATATTTATTAAAGTAAGACACAATATGAAAAGTCAAATTGTAGAATAAAAATTAGGAATGTCAATGGATTATACAGGATATTTTGGTTTTACTATTGGCTTGTTGATTGTCGCGAATAAGAAATAGAAAATATTGGATTGTACCAACAGGTATCTCGCTGTAGTTCATCCAATCGCTTCAATGACTGTGCGAACAGAGAATCACGCATTCTTAGCAACTTGTATTGCTTGGCTGGTTATTCTTACGGCATCTATTCCTACACTATTTATTCATGATGAGGTGAGCAGTCAATTAATAATCCTATCATCACGAGCTTCCGGGCTAAAAGAAAATTTTTCAATCAATTCACAATGAAAATAAACAGAAATTAATTTATACAGTACTGAGTGTAAATGAAGCTCTATATAATTGGCTTTTAAATTACATAAATAATGCAAGCGGAAGCTCGAAAAATATTCTTTAATAAAATTCAATAGATAATTAATGTAGCTAATATGTGTAGATTTATTTACCATTTCAGAGTCCTGGTATGAAACAAAATGAAACAGTCTGTAGGATTCGACAAGATGTCAGCTGGCCATTATATCAGCTTACATTTTTTCTCGTGACTTATGTTGTACCGTTAACACTTATATGCGGCCTCTATATTTGCATGTTGGTGAGACTGTGGCGTGGTGCTCGCACCAGTGCTGAAAGCCGTCGTGGAAGAAGAAGAGTGACACGATTGGTGATCGTTGTCGTTGGGGTATTTGCCATTTGTTGGTGTCCAATTCAAGTTAGTAAATAATTTTTATTTTTATCTTAATTAAAATAGAAATTTTTCGTATTTTTATTCTATTCATTTATTGCAGTTAATATTGTTAGCAAAATCATTGAATTCCTATCCAATTACAACAACATCAGTGATGATACAAGTGGCGAGTCATGTGTTGGCATACATGAATAGCTGTGTCAATCCAATTCTTTACGCATTTTTGAGCGAAAATTTTCGTAAGGCCTTCAGAAAAATAATATATTGCAGACCAAGATACGAACCAAGAGGCCTTGGGCCACAAACAAAGACAACGAGGGCTGCCAGTAGCGGCGATATTCTCTAGGTGAGTATAAAATTTATTTTATATTTATATAAAAAATGTCATTTAAAACGTGGAATACTCAAAATTTATATGATGTGCTTGAACGAAATCGCTCTGTATAAAGATAGATTCGAGGTCGATTTTCAATATATTGAAAAATTCAATGGATGACACTTTATTTCTGGCTTGATTTTTTATTATTTGAAACATGAACGCCATTAACAAGGAGCTTTCTGTTGAAAATGTCCATGCAAAAATAACGCATAAAAGAGTGAATTTATGCAGTGAAAAAGTGTGGGAAAAAAAAAATTATAGCTCATAACGAATTACTCCAAATTATGTCACTAATTCATTGGAATTAATGAGGCGGAGAAAGTGTTTCAATGTTGGTGCATTACTTCAATACTGCTGAAATTAATACGTTGTATATCAACCCGACTTCTTCGTATTTTTATTTTTTTTTTTTTAATTTCTTTCTATCCGTCTCTATTTGCCGGACTATTTCTCATTACTTTTTGTATCACTGAACATGTCTCATTATCTCTTCCATGCTGATTTTGTGCAAGAAGTAATATATATATTTTTGTGAGAAGTAAACCAGAAGAGAATGAAATGAAAAGAGGACAAAAATTCGCGTCACTTGTTTCTCCTTATTTTTCTTTTTCACTCTATTTTTAACTAAACGAGTTATAACGGCTCCATTGTGACTCATAAAAAAGCAAACTTGAGTGTTCTTGAATGTTATAATCACTACAGCTACTAGTTATAATTTATTTTAATGATTGTTAAAATATTTAATGAAAAAAAAAAAAGAAAAAAAAATGCCGATGATAATATTATTTTAGGGTGTTATTTCATCTAGAAAGATGAAAATATGATGATACTCTCTCGATTTATTTTCATGAATATGATTTTCTCTGTTGATTTTACGATAAAACGAACAGGATTCTTTGTTGCTAACAATGTAGCTAAATATAGAAGACAACAATATGATATGTATGATCTACTGTGCCAGCCAGGATGTAAATCACCTATATTGTTGCTTGGCCACCCTCTTATTGTAGTGGAGACAGATGACAAAGGGCGAGTGTGGCAATGGAACAAGGAAATGAAGGGAAAAAAGAAAATGAATGTGTATAGGGCGACACAAACATTATACATGTTGTATTGAGAGTTGGTGGGAACGAGTAATTTTACGAGTGAACGTCGTCGTTTCGAAAAAATGAAGGATGAGAAAAGGAAAAAAAAAATAAATAAATAAAAAATGATAAAGTGAAAAAGGTATATAATGAGAGGATACTTGTGTTTGCAATTTTGGTCTTGGAACACCAACGGTAATATATTTACGTGTAAAAAATGAGCGATCGATAGAACACGAGGGAAAAGGAAATACTAATTTGGAAAAAATAATGAAGGTTAATTTTTTGTTTTTTTTTTTTTTTCCCCCACTTTCTGTAGAGTTTGAAATTATTTTTCTCTTCTACCACAATGAATCTGTGTTTGTTGTGATCGTCGTTAATGTAACGCACACCCACGCATGTACACACGAACACAGAGTTCATTGTCCAAAGAAGAAAGAGGCTTCATTTTGACTCTCTTTCAAATTATATTCTTGAGTAGCGATCACTAATAGAGCACAAGGAGTTGTCAAACTTTTTTCATTATGCGGTACTGATGTAATAGAAGTGCCACAAGTAAAATGCTTAAACTTTCATTCTCTATTTTTTTTTCTTCCTTATTATTGTTCAATAAATGTATCAATTGCCGAATTAAAATATGATTAATTACGTTGCATTTTATAATCGCAAATAATTTGCAGATATTTTTTATTCCATACAGAGATATCGTAGAATAAATTGACAAATGAGAAGCTTTTTTTTTTTCATTTTTTTTTTTTTCATCTTTTTTTTTTTTTTTTTTTTTTTTTCATTTTCCACGAGAAAATTACTCACCACGTAAACTCACCGCATATCTTCATTTATTTTACTCATTAACTCAATACTAACACCCAAGACATAATTAACGCGACCAGTCGGTAATTATCTTCTTCGACGTGAAATTCACTGGGTAGAAACTTCCTCTATTCGCTTTCGCGCTCAGAAATAAAAACGAATGGGTTATTTGTCATAGCAATTGATGAGTGTAGGTGATCGATTTCTTCTCTCCTATGTCCTCTAATATATATATATATATATATATATATATTGTATAGAGACTGGGCAACGGGTGAAAAATTCGCTCGAATAAATGGTAATTTGCCATACTAATCAAAGCCTTTAATCAGAAGGGTTGTGTGAAATTCGTTCGAAAATATATTTATCTACATATTAAAATCATAAAACAATCTTTATGTTTATATAACAGATTCAATATCACGATATTGCTTTTAAAGAAAAAATAAAAAAAAAAATGAAAAATTCAAATGTTTTCAAAGTTATAGATGCACTAAAATATTTTACTCGGCTCTTCACTGCTGATGGTGAAAAGTATATTCATAAAGCAACGGAACTGAGAGAAGATGAGGAACGAAAAAAAAAAAAAAAAAAAAAAACCCCGCGATGAACAAAATAAAGAGCTTATAGGTCATTTTTACAAGTAATTTTTTGAGAGCACTTCGGTAATGTTTTAAATTGATGAAGTTTTGTTTATGCTTTATACTGAATGGCCGTCATGACATCGGGTAAATAATATAGTTGAATTAAATAATATCTTGAAAGTTTCAAGAATATATTCAAAGTCAACAAAAATAAAATACGGTGAAAAATATAAAAATTAGTGAATTATATTGATACACATATCATAGAAATATATTTTGAATTCAGATCACATTCTATTGACTTTATTTTTTTTTCTAATCCGACAATTATTTCCTCGGTTATTTCAAACGATTTTTACGCCGCGTGTCAAAATATTTTAAAGCGTACAGATGTTCGGCACAAATCCATTAAATATAATTTGTATGAACAAGAACATTGATGGTGAAGATGAACGGAAATAAACACAAATAAAATAATATAAAATATCGTATAACTTGTATTGGAATAGGAATTGCATTTGGCGATTGAATTATCACGTAACTTTCATCCAGAAATTTCCATCGCATCTTTCTATCTCCTGTCACTCTCTCTCCTCCCTCTTTGTGTGCTTTCAATTTAACAGAATGTTCATTTTCACTCATATTCTATTTGTCTCCCGCCTTCACTCTCTCTCCCTATCTCTCTCTCTCTGAGAGATTGAGGTTGATTACTCAGGCGTTGCAAGGGTAATATTGTGCTACTTCGATAACGTTTATTGATTTGATTATATGATAATTTATTTAATTATTAATATTATTTAATCATTATGATAATTCTATGTTGTCAAGATTAACATGGCTATCTGCCGAGTACTTTGCTAATTTTGTTGTTATATTATGAATTATCTTAAGTGAGATTCATTGCTTCTCAATTGTTATTCAATTTTAATTTTATTTTTCACTGCTTTTTAATTATTTGCTTTATTATCTACTTTATTTTGATTTTTCACTGCTTTATATTCTATGATTCATTGCTTTACAATTGTTATTCAATTTTATTTTTGGTCTACTACTGTATTCTGTTTACCCCAAGGCTACTACCAAGGCATAATAAAACCATCTATCTATCTATCTCACTGTCATCTTTTTTCCATGACTTTCTCCTCCTTGTCTAGTCCCATTTTTTCTTATATAACTCAGACACATTCAAGCAGAAGAGAAATCCAACTCAAATGTGCTCCACTGTAAATTCATCCCAAAAACTTGTTTGTGTGATCTGAAAATGCTTTTGTTGCTTGCAACCAGCTTTCAATGAAAGTGGCACTTTGTGATCTGGTATCATAACACTTTATGGATTTTCATTTATATTCCCAAATTCTATTGTGAATGGTGTTTATCTGAAATGTTATTTTTCAAGTTGAACAATTTTTTGATAAAAAAAACAAACAAAAAAAAAAAGAAAAAGAAAAACATATGTAAAGAAGAGAAAAATAAAATGTACAAAAATATTGTTAAAATATATATTCTTGTCCGATGGGAATTCACAGAGCGCGTCATATTAAAGGGAAATGATCAGAGTTGTACCTTTCATTCTTTGGTTTAACGTGTCGCATTTCGTAAAGCGCGTAACGCGAGGCCAACATCCGAACAAAATAAGGCAGACGAGAAACATTAATCCCTTGTGAGATTGTCAAGTTTATTATTATACTACCAGTTGCTGTACATATATGTTTATTAATATACATATTTTTATATGTTTGTATCACGGTATTTGTCATAACTTAATTCAAGTCAGAACGGAGTGAGCATATTGTGGAAAATATGGAAAATACAAGCGAATATATACGTTGAAATTGCTGATAAAAATTTACTGAGTGGTATTTGACAATGTTTCAAGTGTTTTTTTTTTTTTTTTCATTTAGATTTAAATATAAAAATAATTGTATGAAATTCATCAAGGATTTATGATAAAAAAAATATCGAGTTTTTTTGTTTATTTCTCTGTTACAGATAGACGAAAATGAAAATAGGAATCATATATCAATTGTTCATATATCAAGTCGATAAGATTTAATATATACGTATAGTTATATCAATCTATATGTACAGATGGCGTGAATGGAAGCTTTACCCAACTCTGGTACGTAACACCATAAACATAACTCTTGTTTCATGTTTATTCAGAATTATTTATGAATTATTCCAATCTAAATCATCGCAATCCAATTAAAAGTTCGTTTAATAATAAATATATATATCATTTTAATAAAGATGAAAATTCAAACTTTGAAAAAGAAGAACAATTTAATATGAATGAGCGAATAATTAAAATATTGAA
>CAJUYH010001202.1:11692-51445 GCA_910591685.1 Galerucella tenella | reverse complement strand
TCAAAAGAAAAGAGGTGGGTAGAGGAATTTTGATAAGCACTGTATACACATATAACAATGAATATAATATGTACAAGCTTTTCAGTATGAAATCGGAATTATTAGAAACTGTCTTACTTTTTCCTTTGTAGTTTTCAAAGCACTATTCACTATTAAACATAACTTTGTGTTTTAGTTTTAACTAATCATCAGCCCACTTAACGAGAAACGTATTTATGACGTTTAGCTAAGATAATTTTAATGAACTTATAGAACGTTTTCCTTTGAAGATATATAATTCATTTTTTTTAAGTTTAAAAAAATGACGGCTTGAAGATAATATGACTGTTGCGTTATCATCAAAACGTGTTTTGTATTGTAGCATTTATGTTAGTTTAAATAAACGTTAATTTTGACATCGCAGATATGTCGTTGCATTAACTTGCTTAAATGCTCATAACGAGCGTAATATGTATTATACAGGGTGTCCCACGACGATTAAGACAAGTAATATATCAGAATTGGGCAGTAGTAGATAATTATAATTTTGGGGGTATGAATTAGAGCAAATGCTGCATCTTTTCTTGTTATTGTGTTACCCAATGAGTTTTTTGTTTTTGGTCTCGTGACGTCGCATTCAAAATTATTAATGGAACACCCTATATGTTTTCGTGATTTTCGATTCTCCTTTAAGTGCTGATTTCGTAGATACCACATACTTGGGGTCTAAATTGAATATTTACAGAGATACAGGTTGTTAAAAATCACCTATTTTTCAACTTTAGGTCATTGTTTTGTGAAAACTGCTCAATATTTGGCAAAACGGCTTACATCTCCCTATCCTAACTTTTCAAGGGCTACTCGATGGTGCTGAAGAGAATTTAATACAGGATGGTCGAAAAAAATCAGAATGTTTTAAATTTTTGACCACCCTATATCAATTTTTCTATAGCAGCATCGAGTAGCCCTTGAAAAAATAGGATAGGAAGATGTAAGCCGTTTTGCCAAATATTGAGCAGTTTTCACAAAACAATGACCTAAAGTTGAAAAATAGGTGATTTTTAACACCCTGTATCTCTGTAAATATTCAATTTAGACACCAAGTATGTGGTATCTACGAAATCAGCACTTCAAGGAGAATCGAAAATCACGAAAACATATAGGGTGTTCCATTAATAATTTTGAATGCGACGTCACGTGACCAAAAACAAAAAACTCATTGAGTAACACAATAACAAGAAAAGATGCAGCATTTGCTCTAATTTATACCCCCAAAATTATAATTATCTACTACTGCCCAATTCTGATATATTACTTGTCTTAATCGTCGTGGGACATCCTGTATGTGACCTGTGACATAACCTATTACTTTTACCATATCCAGTATCGCACGTTTTAATAACAATAGTTATTTTTTTTTGTCGAATCTGGTTGTTTGTGCGGAAGATGAACTGTAGGTGAAGTAAGTATATTTTCCGCAAATCCAGACAAAATTTCTTAAAGAAAAAGTCAAGGTTTCCCATTCTCTTCCTTACAGCTCTTAGTTTTCTACATGAATGATTAAAAACGCATTGTTTATAAGGTATTAATTTAAATTTTGAAACCATAAATACATTTTAAAATTATTTTATCATATTGACAGTTAGTACAAATATTGAACATTCTGGACCTATGTTCTGGACAACATGCGGGATTATTTTGTTGATAATTTTTTACTGAATATAGTAACCAATCCAATTACTTAATTTCAAGTCATGTGTCAAATTCCATCCAATCACCGCTGTATTACAGCGATAATACCCTACATGTGGTGTTTTCAGTTTGGTGTTTATTTTTTATTAAAAATTAAATAAACGTCAGACTGACAACTGGATTAAAAATGTCGCGAAGATTAGGTATTGCATCTAACGATTCAATTAATTTACCAATTGTACTTTTCACAACTGTAGTTTTAAATAAAAATGAATTATATTTGATTAAAACTAATAAAATTTGTATTGAAAATTATTAAACATCAGGTTGACAATCAATTTTTTGATATCTACAAAGTAAAAAATTATCTTATCGAATACTCCTCGGGTCTTGATAAATACTCACGCGTGTTGCTCAAAGATAATAGCAACAAGCAACACGCTTTCAGCATTCTCTATGACAAAATTATCTCGGTATTATCAAGACCCTAGGGGTATTACTACTGATTATTTTTTTCACTTGTCAAAATCTGACATTTTGGTGGTTTTAACCAATAGCAATATATTATTCTAGCCAATCATTCGGTATTATACTGATAATTCTGCTTCCTCATCGATAATACCTTGTTTACATTGAAACGTCGAAATTTTACTTTGAATTTGTCATTATTGACAACTAAAAGTGCTTCGAAGTTTATTGAAAAATGAACACAAACCGATTCAGTCCCATCACCCAGGAGAATATTGAACATTCAGGTAATACAAACTGCTAATCCAATTAGCCTGATACTACACAATATACTCTAAGCTCAATTGGATGGAACACTTGGCCAAGAAACGAAAACAGATCAACCTAAAGTACACTGGCTACTTGGAAGAAGATCGCCAGTCTCACTAAAATGTATAAGGCACTCATCATACCCACTTGAACCTACGGAATAGAATATTCATACAAGGATGACAATCTAAAATCCTTTGAATACTAGATGATGCACCATTTTTTTTAAAGAAGCAGTCCCTGCGCCGGCACCACCTCATCCTCCTGGGCTTATTGTGGATACTCCTAGTGTTTTGACTACAACCTATTCAGCCAATCCGTTCCCTGTATTAGCTCATACAGGTTCTTTGCTGGTTGGTTGTAGAAGTCTTCTGGAGTCATTTGGGTTCTGCCATACAGTTGCTGCCTTCTGTGGTCCAGCGACTCACAGTTGTATACTATATGCAGAGCTGTTTCGGTATCCTTTTTGCATCTTCTGCATGTAAGGTCTCCGTTATACAGCCCTATTTTGTTTAGGTGTTCCTTTCTGGGAAAGTGTCCCGTAAGTAGCCCCGCTATGGTGCATAGTTTGTTCCTGCTCATTGAGAGCAGTTCTTTCTCTACTTTTTCTGATGGTTCTTTTATGAACTTCTTCCCATGTATTTGCCTGGGCGTATTCTTCGTGTTTATTGTGTTGTTCTTTCACCCACCTTTTTAACTATGACCTCGTTAAGCATCCGGGGATGCCCAAAGCAGGTTCGGGTCCATTCATCAGAGTTGACGATCCTGCTCTTGCGAGTTCGTCAGCTTTTTCATTGCCAGCGATTCCTTTGTGACCTGGGACCCACTCCAGTGTTACACTGTTCCGAGTCGCCAGTCTTCTAAGTTCTTCGCCGCATTCCCATACTAGCTGAGATGTCACCCTATAGTTTTGAAGTGCATTAAGGGCACCATGGTACGTCACAAACAAATTGATCTATCAAGACCCCTGTATCCCAACAGTACAGGAAACCACTACCTAAAACTACACCCATTCTGATCTACTACTACAGCCTCTAACCCAAAAATCGAACAACAGAAGACCAAAACGTAGCTAGCTAATTGACTTCAAATAAAGAGTAAGAGATGTGACGCAAGACACATTGCCGATACGAAAGGTACGTTTGCATCCTATTTTAAATGCTGTAATTTCCCCCGATTGATAGGTCGCGCTTGCGCGTAATCTAATCATCAAATAATCAAATTTTTCAAGTCATAGATTAGGGTTAACGTTTGTAGTACATTTAAACGATCCATTATTGTGATATTATGATTAATTAATCACAGAACTGCCGTTTTTCCATTTATTCCAACGTAATGTATTAAAAGGAGATTAACAATCGATGACGCACACCAAGAAGGGTATTATATGAACTCTACAAACTCTGTATTTCTTATTGCTGTTAAGTGTACATTCAAATTAAGGTATACACCTACAAACCGTTTATCTCTCGCTATAAATTTGTCTGCTTCAAGGTTTTATTAGCGATCAATCCACATCCTGTTTATTGATATATCTACTGAAAAAAATCGTGTCTATTTTATTACAGTGTAGAGTAATTATTTTGTCTTTAGAAACAATGATAGTTATTGAGGTATAGAAAATGAGCGTTTCCCATTTACATGTTAATATTCTTAGTCTCGGTACTTTTTCTATCGGTACTTCATGCAATGGTAATTGTTTTAATAGAGTTGCAAAAAAGCTAGTGGCATTTAAAAATATAAGGGCTCTCTTTTAAGTGTTGCATGTAACAACATGGTTGACAACTGTCAACAAATTTCAAATGTCGATGTTAACTGTCATGTTCACGCCAAAGTTTCAGAGCGCCCTGTAAATAAATAAGATAGACGGTTTAACCTTTTTGGTATTCGATAGTTACGTTCTTCACAACAGTGTCCAAAAGTTTTTCGTCGGATACCGTGTCTACTGACTGAAGAACAGAGACCAATTGGTGTCAAAAAACTGAACCAAAAAATAATGGTCAGATGAATGTTTCAGAGTTTCCACACAGATCGAAAAACAATTGAGAGTTCAGAGCAAGAAAACATCTCATATCTGGACCATTCTCTATACAATCTAAGTACTAAATACTTTATTGCTTTTTCAAAAATTAAGAAAGAGCTGCTTGGTCAAAGGTTTCAACGCTATTAAAAACTCTATTTTGAATGTACCAACAAGTGAGTAGAGAAGCTGATTCCAGAAATGGTTCCAAAGGATCCAAACAATAGTGTTCAAAAGTTGTATTTTCCCAGCAAATTATAGAAGACAACCCCTTGTATAAGGGATTTATTTAGCTCCACTACCCCCAAACCATGTTCATTTTTGCTTACAATTAATTTAAATCAAACACTTATTTTGATCTCGCACTGTATATTCTAGAACGCAACATAATCATAAAAGAAGCTCTGAAACTCGAACTTTGTATCGTAAATATATATTCTAACGATGGTCGTAACAAATCAAGTTCAAGATCTATTACAGCATCTTTTAAATAAAAAAGTATTACAGCAATTACGTAATATGTTATCGATTATTCTCATGAAAAAAGATGTGTTATTTATTTTTTTAAGCAAGTTAAGTACATGTGTTGGATCAAATAATGGTATTTGCAAAAAAAATCTATAATTTAACCGCATGAAGGAAATGTGTGCACCTAGCTTCGAAAAAAGACTGAATACATTTTCATTTTTTTCTAATTTTCCGCACGGTCGTAGAAAAAATAGTGTTCCTAAACTGTGTGTAAAGTGTGATTTTCGTACTCGAGCGCATGTACGTCGTTGGAAAGTGTGCGAAAATGATATAAGTTTGCATCTATTAAAGGAGGTAATATCGAAATATTCGGTTAATATCCAAAATGGCGTCAATTAATTAGTGAAGTGTTCAGGGGGGAAGGGGATCGAATCGGATTTCACCAAATCCCACGTGGGGGAGAGGGGTTCTTGGCAAAAATAACGTAATATTTTTTTTCCAGAAAAATTGCGTCATAGTTCAGTTAAATTAAAAAGTTGGTGTCTTGAATAAAATCTGACATAAGAATACGGTGATATTTGCTAGTCCTGAATAAGAGTAATTGAGAAAATTGTTTTTTCAATAAATCCAAAGCATTTACACTCAAAACTCAAATATTGGAAAATTCTCTCGTAAATGGGGGGGTCGAGAATAATCTTAATAGGGGGGGATCAAAAAATTCTCAAAAATGCCTCACATAATTATTTGAGGCACCCTATGCTGTTAGTAATTATATGACTGATCTTAAATTAATAAAGTGAGGCAGTTATCTCTAAGATCTAAAAATTTGTGCATATTCAATGATAAGATTAGAGTGTAGGGTAGGTTCATTTCGCAATTAATGGCGTTGAATAATATACTATTATTTCTAGCACAATTGTTTTATTTAAAAATGTTTTTTCTCAAAATGTGGGAAAAATATTTTTTAGATGAAAAAATAGGAAGCCCCCCAACTAAATATAATTTAAAAATATTTTTTAATGAAGTCCAAATGAAAATAAAGTAAAACAAGAAAATTGATTTAATTTTTAAATAATTTAATCTTATGTACCTAAATGAGTTGAACCCCTTCTATTGTTGAGCAGTGTTTTTAATTTTTATTTTTGATAAAATTTCTTAAAAAGATTGTTTCTATTCAATTTGAGCTTTCTCTCAATATTAAATATTCTCGGTTTGACCAAATTCACATTTTCTTGATTATGTTTCAAAGAACAAATTTTATTTTTCAAATTATTTTCTTATTTAAAAATTTCAAAATTAAAATTAAAATAAACTCAAAAACTCACCCAAAAAAAAACCACTTTCTTTTCAAAGTATTTACCGCACTGAACACTATTTTTTTCAAATTTTTTCAAGAGTCCCAAGGGTAAGTCACTTCCACACCCCGAAGTCTACTTCACCGCATGACCCGTAAGAAAAGTAACAAATAATGGTCGCGACGCTTGATTTACACTTTTTCTACATTCACAATATTTTTCAGAGCCTCCCACTTACTGAGTAGGCCTAGAAAAGTCCTTGCTATTGACAATTCAAGAAGGTCATCTTGAGCTGCGAGATTTTTAAGAAATATAAAAATTATTTCATTTTTTTCCCAATGGTGAATACATTTTAAGAGGAAGGAGAATAATGTAATCAATGAAGTGGAGAAGATTTACTACCAAAAAATTATAACGTCTTTTTCTGTTTCTTAATAATTCGACTTTAATGAAAAAATATATGAAAATTCTAAATTATTTCGATATTTTCTGAAAAAATTAAAGATAAGTATATAGAATTACAAAAACCATCACATGGTTATATTTCTAATAATATTTTGAAGATAATATATTTAGTAACAAATACAACATTTTCTTTTAAAAAAGAAATCAAAGTAAGTAAAAAATGCTTAAATCTAGTATCCCCATAAAAAAACCCGGCAAATACAGGGTGGGGCACTATGAACGAACTATTCACTGGAGTCTTAACGGCAAATAAAATTAGAAAAAATAAAACGTGGAATTAAGTAGATTACTTAGGACTATAATTTGAAAATATTTTGGAATATACAGGGTGCTCCAAAAAAGCGTGCCGTATCAAAGTTAGGTTCCTTTAAATGAAACACCCTGTATTTTATCACATTTTTGAATTGTACTATTAAAAATAATGTGAGTTCATCAACATTTCCCTATACCTATCTAGTTCAGTTTCCAGGATAAATCGATTTTACATAATTTGTAGACCCTTTGGAAAAATACAATAACTTCAAAATAAACACGAATAACCACATTTGCTTTACACCATCTCACTAGAAAATTTTAACATACCGTTTCCAATATTTACTGGTATGCTATCATATACAGGGTGTTTTTAATATGACAGTATAACACTAACCATTTAATACATAAATATCTGGCTTTATTTAAATTCAGCCAAATTCGAAAAGGATATGAAATCAATAATTACCAGCATCTTTTTCTTACTGAAAATACTTGAGAACTTTCAAAATACTGACGTTTTTCAGTATCTCCATGCATATTTTTGTATTATTTAGATAAATATAACAATAAGATTAATATTCACTTCAAATAAATAATAATTGACTGTAAGGAACAAAGAACACACCTGACAAGAACTGTCAGTGTGACAGTAGAAAAAGATGTAAGACACATTGCCGCTACGAAAGTAACGCCTTCATAGTATTTTGAGCTCCCGATTGATAGGTTGCGCTGGCGCGTAATCTAAACATCAACCAATCAAATTTTTGTACGTCAAAGATTAGGGTTAACGTTTGTAAAATATTCAAACGGTTCATTATTGTGATATTTTGATTAGGATTAATCACAGACCTGCCTTTTTTTCCATTTCTTCCTACGTAATGTGATAGAAGGAGATTAACAATCGATGACGCACATCAAGAAGGGTATTATTTCAACCATACCATTTTTTCTATGAGTTGAATGCACCTTCTTACTACGCCAGACATAACCTATTTCGTTTATTTTTTTTCATGAACATTCTTATAATATGTCTTGGTTTGTGAATTGTCCCTGTCATCTCGAGGTACTACATGAACTGTAGACAATAATAATAAATCAAGTGACTGGAACTCGTAAAAGGAAGTAAAATTTACAACCACAATTAATTTTAACATTATTAAGTAGATTTTATCAACAAAAACCGTGATATTTTGTAAAACAGAAAACGACAATGAACTTGCTTTGAACAAGGTCAATTATCAGATATTTTACACGTTTTTATTTCAGCTCTAAACCACCTGTATCTCAGAAACTATTTATCGCATTCAAATCAAATCAAATCTTTTTACGAGGATGTATTGATAACTAGTTAGCCTAGACCAGTTCCAAGCATAAACAAAATATTGCGTTATCATAGCAACGAACAATAACTCACTATCTTACTTCATTGGTATTTGCTAGTATAATTCAACACCCTGTATGTTATACCAGTTAAGGGCATATCACTTTCGCTCTAATAATCACAATGTAAGACAGGAATTTATATCTCGAGTGTTGAAAGAAAAGTTGATACATTCCATTATTACAATTTAACCTTGCCACATGATTTGCATGTTCTTTCATATTATTTGTGGGCGTTGTTTTTTTTCACATTGACATAGAATAGAGGATATCCGGACTTGAGAAAGATATTTTACAAAGTATATCTTTAGTTTAAACAGGAGTTTCATACAAGAAAAGGTTGTTCCTGAACGTATT
The DNA here is from genome assembly GCA_910591685.1 of Galerucella tenella. NCBI lineage: Eukaryota > Metazoa > Arthropoda > Insecta > Coleoptera > Chrysomelidae > Galerucella > Galerucella tenella. The sequence continues at coordinate 42,757 of CAJUYH010001202.1, read as the reverse complement.
AGTCCCTGACGAGCCTCGAATAGGAAAAAGATCAAAATGGACATTCCACATGTATGAATACCTACCAGAGAAAAAGAAAATTGAAACTGAACTATTTATAACAATTAGTTTTTCTTTTAAAGATAAATTTTCTTCTGTAACTCAGTGTGTGTATTAAATGCATTAAATGGCATTAAAGTACCTTCCTAATGACTTATAAAAAGATGTTTTACATTTGACAGCCCTGTAATAGCTACCCCTCACTTTTTATTTTCAAATAGCACCCCCTGTATATGGTCATTGAAAATTGCGTGTCGTTCTATTTGGAATACAACGATAGCACATACTTGTTATTTTTTTCAAATAATAATAACAAAAGCATAAATATTTCAAGAGGTATCAATTTCAACTAAAATACCTCTGATACAATGAAAAAAAGGTAGAACGTGTCGCGGGACACACGGTAGGAACTTTAGTTCCTTTTAAGCAAAAGTTATGTAATACATATGACGTTATAGATAAACAATTTGCATATTCTTTGTCGGTTGAGTAGTAAGCACACCAGACTGTCACGCGGTAGACCCGGGTTCGATTCCCCGCGAGGAATTTTTTTTTATTGTTAATTTTATTTTTAAATAATCATTCTGCTTGATATTAATAACGACAACAGGTAGACGTTTGAAATATTTAGCAGAATATTCATTATTATAGATAATGGTACGGTACCCTCCATGAGGGTGTCCGACTGGCAACATCTACTTATAACAGCATCGTATATTTAAAAAAGGAAACCGTAGCATTATACAAATTGGACATTCGTTCACCACAAAATTAGTGGAAACATAAAATTGAATTGTTAAATTTTTAATTTGATGTTATATTACAGTTTATAGAAATTTTTATTTTCTAGATTTTTTCCTAAGTGGGTCGTAGAAAAAATATGCTGCTCGACTCGTGTGGATTGTTCATATCGCACTTGAACGATTGAGCACTCCGCCTACTGCGTCGTGCTCCATCTTCGTCCTCGTGCGATATGGCCATCATATCCACACTAGTTGCACAAACTACAATTTCTTTCAAAATATGCCCTTTTACATTTAAAAACTACCTGCCAAATGTCAAATCAATTTATCCATCCATTTTAAAGTTATCGAATTAAAACATTCAAGTTTTCAAAATTTCAACACCCTGTATTTCGAAAAGTAGCTAGACCCCTTAATCGCGCAAAAAAAATTATGAAAATAATAGTAAAAATTTATCCGAACAAATTCAAGTAGATCACTAGCACTGCGAATACTAGCTTTGCATAGAATTTCAATATAGCATCGGTGGTTCAGTGGTTAGAATGCTCGCATTGCACGCGGGCGGCCCGGTTCTAATCCGGGAAGGAGCATATTTATTATTATGAATAGCTGCTTCGTAAACGAGACAGAGGCACAAGCACGCAAAAAAGCAAGGCACATAACGAAGCAATGTAACATAACGTAGCGTAACGTAACGCGTAACGGTCAGATCTTTTGCGTCGCGACCCCTGGTCGCTCAAACATAACCTGGCGTAAAGAACTAAAGTTCCAAAAATGAAACCGTAGCCCTATACAAATTTCAAGAACTGTACGTTTACCACAAAATTAGTGGAAACATAAAATTGAATTGTAAAATTTTTAATTTGAAGTTAGGTATATTACAGTTTATAGAAATTTTTATTTTCTAGATTTTTTCTTAAGTGGATCGTAGAAAAAATATGCTGCTCGACTCGTGTGGATTGTCTGTATCGCACATGAACGATTGAGCACTCCGCCTACGGCGTCGTGCTCAAACTTCGTCCTCGTGCGACATGGCCATCATATCCACACTAGTTGCACAAACTACATTTTCTTTCAAAATATGCCCTTTTACATTTAAAAACAACCTGCCAAATGACAAATCAATTTATCCATCCATTTTAAAGTTATCGAATTAAAACATTCAAGCTTTCAAAATTTCAACACCCTGTATTTCGAAAAGTAAATGTGCTAGACCCCTTAATCGCGCAAAACAAATTATGGAAATAATAGTAAAAATTTATCCGAACAAATTCAAGTAGATCACTAGCACTGCGAATACCAGCTTTGCATAGAATATCAATATAGCATCGGTGGTTCAGTGGTTAGAATGCTTGCATTGTACGCGGGCGGCCCGTTTTCAAATCCGGGTAGGAGCATATTTATTATTATGAATCGCTGCTTCGTAAACGAGAGAGAGACTAAGGAGGCACAAGCACGCAAAAGCAAGGCACATAACGAAGAAATGTAACATAACGTTCCGTAACGTAACGCGCAACGGTCAGATCTTTTGCGTCGCGACCCCTGGTCGCTTAAACATAACCTGGCATAAAGAACTAAAGTTCCAAAAACGAACAAAAAATTACTGCAAGTATTCAAAATTATTTCCTGCAGAATCCATGGAAGCTGCGAAACGTGTTAAAAGCTTTCTTGTGCAGGATGTCTGGATCATAACTGGTGTAACGCTACGACATGCTTCACGAATGCTTTCTTTAAGATCATCTAAATCATAAAATACTTCAACCTAGAATTGTAATCTTGCATCAAAGCTGAACATAAGAGAATATTTGGCAAACTTTTGTTGACGCAAGATTTAGTGAAATACTATCAGTTACGATTTATATTTTTTAATAAACAGCTGCATTTTGTCTTATTTTTGGTCAATTTATTTTTTAAAAAATGTAGAACGTGTCGCGGGACACACGGTAGGAACTTTAGTTCCTTTTAAGCAAAAATTATGTAATACATCTGACGTTATCGATAAACAATTTGCATATTTCTCGGTGGTCGAGTAGTAAGCAAACCAGACTCTCACGCGGTAGACCCGGCTTCGATTCCCCGTGAAGAAGTTTTTTTTATTGTTAATTTTATTTTTAAATAATTATTCTGCTTGATATTAATAACGACAACAGGCAGACGTTTGAAATATTTAGCAGAATATTCATTATTATAGATATTGGTACGGTACCCTTTATGAGGGAGTCCGACTGGCAACATCTACTTATAACAGCATCGTATATTTAAAAAGGGAAACCGTAGCATTATACAAATTGGACATTCAAGAACTGTACGTTTACCACAAAAAAATTAGTGGAAACATAAAATTGAATTATCAAATTTTTAATTTGAAGTTATATTACAGTTTATAGAAATTTTTATTTTCTAGATTTTTTCTTAAGTGGGTCGTAGAAAAAATATGTTGTTCGACTCGTGTGGATTGTCCATATCGCACTTGAACGATTGAGCACTCCGCCTACGGCGTCGTGCTCAAACTTCGTCCTCGTGCGATATGGCCATCATATCCACACTAGTTGCACAAACTACTATTTCTATCAAAATATGCCCTTTTACATTTGAAAACAACCTGTCAAATGTTCAAGTTTTCAAAATTTCAACACCCTGTATTTCGATAAGTAAATGTGCTAGACCCCTTAATCCTCATATCATTTTGTCCCATTTTACGAGAGGAATCTACATTCAAACGTTGTAATTACCCTTAACGTTCGAGATGCTTATACCATTTTTGTGCGTATTGAAATAAATTCCGAATAAAATAATTTAAATTTATTCGAAATGAACGAAATGTCATAAGTGACATTTATACTTCTCGATCAGTTTAAAATATATTTAGCATTTTGGTGAAATTGTTTTTATGCTATTTATTACTTTTCGATGTCTGAACGATAAGTAAATCACTTACCGACGTGTTAAACTTAGAAACCAGTAAACACAACCTACCGTCCTGACAACCGATGCTGTAAATAAACAAAAAAGATCAATCGCGCAAAAAAAATTATGGAAATAATAGTAAACATTTATCCGAACAAATTCAAGTAGATCACCAGCACTGCGAATACCAGCTTTGCATATAATTTTAATATAGCATCGGTGGTGCAGTGGTAGAGTGCTCGCATTCCACGCGGGCGGCCCGGGCTCGATTCCCGGCCGAAGCATGTGAATCGCTGCTTCGTAAACGAGAGAGAGACTCAGGAGAGAGCACACGCACGCAAGCAAGGCACATAGCGAAGCAACGTAACATAACGTAACGTAACGTAACGTACGGTCAGATCTTTTGCGTCGCGACCCCTGGTCGCTCAAACATAACCTGACGTAAAGAAAGTGAGGGGTAGCTACCACAAGGCTGTCAAATATAAAACATTTTTTATAAGTCATTAGGGGGCGTCCATTCATTACGTGAGGCATTTTTGAGAATTTTTCGACCCCCTCTCCCCCCTTGGTGAGATATCGTGAGATTTTCCCCAACTACCTCCCCCCACCCCAAATCTCACGCGAGATTCTTTAAAACCTTTATTTGGACTGTAAACGTGTTGGATTATTGAGAGAAAAATAACTTGTTCCACTACCTACTTTTATTGAAGACCAGCAAAGACTAGTATTTGTAATTACGTGATATTTGCCAAGAGCCCCCTACCCCTTAAGTGAGATTTGGAAAGATTTAGCTTGACCCCCTCCAGCCCTAGAACACCTCACGTAATTAATGGACGCCCTTCTAGAAAGGTACTATAATGCCATTCAATGCAGTTTTTTTATTTATTAATTATCTCGTCAAGTAGGCGAGATATTGCCTGTATACGATAATTTGGGACACCCGGTATACGGTCTAGAAGTGATATCCCTTCTAATTACAAACCAGAACGGTTGGTTTTATCGTGCAGATATCCGAGACCCGTTTAACTTAGAATTGTAATTTAATGTATGTCGTGGCATTAAGGCGATATTTTCTTCGATATTTCTTATCGTTTCATTAGAGAAAGAAAAATATATTCAAAAAATATAATATATAGTGCGATTTAAATGTAAAATTATTGGCCTTCGATCGTATACCACTACTATTAATCGACGCCTTGTGCCAAGGCTGTTGAGTTTTTAATTGTATATCATTAAAAATTAAATAAATCAAGCACAATATTATTTCTTCCGGTAATAATATTGCATATTTAATTTTTCTCACAAAAATAAACAAACTACGAACTACTATAATACTCATAAAACTGTTAAATGATCAGTTATGTCTGACCGGTTTCCAAAGTGATAGATTTTCGAGATATTATAAGCAGAATACAGGGTGCGGCAGCACTGAAATTGATGAAAAGATAATCGCTACAAGTAAAGCTTACCATGGTAATAAGAAAGTACTTAAAAGCGAAATGTTAACAAAATTAAATACGATAATAAGGCCAATTATTATGTACTCAGTAGAAACAATGTCGTTAACCAAGAAAGCAGAGAAAAAATTAAGAATAACTGAGTGTAAGATCATTGGAACAATATTGGGGTCTGTAAAAATAAATTAAAATGAATATGGAGTTCTGGACGAACAGAAATATGAAGACATTATGAAAATAATAAAAATACTAGCAGTTAAATGTCAAGGTCACGTATGGAGTCACTTCTTAGAAATCAGACAACCTGATGACGGTATGATGAAAAAGTAAAACTTTTCAAAGAAATTCGTTATGGAATTGAGCAACAAGAAGGAATGGGATCAGACTTGGAAAGAATGCCATTCCATGGTACACAGACGGCTCAAAAGCAATAAAAGGAACTGGGATAGGAGTGTTCGGGCCAGGAACCAAACTCTCTGAAAGATTGGGAAAAACCCCAAGTATCTTTCAAGCGAAAATCCACGCCATAAGAAAGTGCGCCCAGTTCAATATTGATGAAGGATACAGAAGACAAAGGATTATCATAATGTTGGATAGTCAAGCAGCCATTAAATCACTGAGCTCTTGTGTAATCAGTTCCAAAATGGTGTGGGAATGCCTAGACAAACTCAATGAACTAGGCGAGAACAATATAGTCACCTTACTATGGATTCCAGGACACACTGGAATTGAAGGAAATGAAATAGCAGATGAACTAGCAAAGAGGGGGACTGAAATACCTTTCTGTGGGCTTGAAGACTTTTGCGAGTAAAGCTGAGAAAAAGAGAAGATCTTACCATTGGAAAGATCTAGTAGGGCTTATACGATCAAAGACTCTTCTGGGTGACTACAACCTGTTGATATCAAATGAATGCATAAGTCAAAGTAAAACTGCGCTAAGAGTTTTAATAGGTCGCCTGAATGGGCACCTGGAAGAGCTCAAAATAGTTGAGGAAGAAGAGTGCAGATTTTGTGGCATGGAAGAAGAAACCTCCATCCACATGCTTTCCAGCTACACGGCACTTCAGAATCCTAGAGCACAGCACCTGGGAGATTACTGGATAGAAGAGGAATATTTACCTAAGTTGAAGCCTAAGGAGCTAAATCAGTCACTTACGATATCTTGCAGTGGAACCCAGGAGGAAGGAGAAGACCGGTAGGCACAGGTCAAAGTAGCAAAATGTGGCAGAGGTAAATCCAGTGGCGGATCGTGGTGTAAATTTAAAGATGTCATGCAATTTTTCGGCGCGCTTCCCTCAAGGGGTGAAGGGAGAGAATTAAAAACTAGAAAATATTGATAAAGATAAAGACAAAGTGCTCATTAATGACGTCAGGCACTTAAAATATTCCAAGGCTTAAACTATTTACAACCGGTTCACCACCCAAAATCAGCTAATGAATTTTTTCATTATTTTACGTCAATTTTGCAGATTATTTCAATTGATTTATGTCAAAATGGATCACTGAATAACATTTTTATACAATGACGAATGGTATAGTCAAAAGCGCTGTTAACGTGTGGATTCAAAGGTCACTAACCATATGTATCAAATCAGAAGATACAGAGGTTACCAAAATGTGAGATTACTACAAATATACCCGGAGAGAATAATGATGATTGATGCTCCCTGCACACTGGTTGACGAATTTCCACTGATATTTAAATAAAAATTTCGCTGGTGAGACTTTTTAGAATCGCTAGAAACTAAATACAAATCATTTTTTCTCCCGTCAAAATTGCATAAGTCTGTCTTATTCAACTTACGGATTTTATTTGGAAGTTATGATTAAACGCAATAAAAGAAAACAATGCAATTGGATAAACGACAACCTTCATTATGTGTCTTTGTTGACCTATCTAAAGCCTTTGACACAGTAGATCATGAACTATTGCTTAAAAAGTTACATTTTTATGGAATAAGAGGTGTTGCATATGATTTTGTCAGGAGTTTTTTAAGTAACAGAATACAATATGTTCAGGTTGCTGATGTCATAAGTGAAGCTAAAACTGTTACTTTTGGTGTACCCCAAGGTACTGTACTAGAACCAGTTCTATTTACAGTGTACATTAACAGCTTACTACATCTAAATTCTAAAGGCAGAATCATAAGTTTTGCTGATGACGCCGCCATATTTTATACTGAGAAAACGTGGAGAGCACTCAAGAACACAGCTGAAAAAGATTTCCAAACTGTGACAAAATGGCTTGAATATAACAAACTTACACTAAATGTCGATAAAACAAAGTATATGCCATTTGCATCCTATACCACAGGCCTTCCAAATTTTGGTTCACTCGAAATTCATAACAATATGAAAATACCTGAAGCAGAAAGCATTAAGTACTTAGGTGTTATAATAGATCGTCATCTAAAATGGGATCTGCACATTAAAAGTATAGTTATAAAATTACGGGGTCTCCTGTCTAAATTTAGATACTTGAGAGAATTCTTAGATATTCATAACTTGAAAACTATTTATTACTCATTAGCACAATCCCAAATCAACTACGGAATTCTTGCATGGGGAGGAGTCAATAACTGCAACCTACAAAAATTAAATGTTATTCAAAAATGGATAATGAGAATAATTTTTCGAGAAAATATCACTTTTTCTAGTCAAGATATTTATAATCTAAGTGGTTTCATGGATGCTAGACAAATTTATTGTATGAAAATGTTGTTGTACTTTCAGAAAAATAAAAATCAACTGATTTGTCCAGAACACCTTCATGAAACTCGTTATAAGGAAAATGTATATATCCTACCTAGACGAGATAAAGCTATAGGGCAGCGTTGTTTTGACTACTTGGGTCCTAAACTTTATAATCAAGTTCCTATAGAGTTCAAAAACTTAAGAAATTTTAAACATTTTAAATCAAAAATTAAAAATTGGATATTAACTCTAAATGGAGATATGTTAAATAAAATGATCAATAACCAGTAATATTCACTTACCACACTTAATGTACTTAAAACCTGATAATGTCCTAAAAAAAAAACCCGATGATCTCCTTAAAATACGATGATGTCCTGAAAACCCGATGATGTCCTAAAAAACCCGATTATGTCCTAAAAACCCGATGATGTCCTAACACCAAAATATACATGTGTCATAAATTAATGTAACCATTTATGAGCATATCACGTACAAGCTGTAAGAAGCGTCCAGCTACTTACAGCTTCAGTGATTTTTAACTGTTTGTTTACATTTACTTAACCTGTACTATTTTATATTTTATATTTTTTATATTTAGTAAATAAACATTATTATTATTATTATTATTATTATTATTATTATTATTATTATTATAATGTCTTTGTATACAAGCTGTCGAAATGAAATTTTTAAGGGGCATAGAGGGAATAACAAAAAGAGATAGAAAACGAAATGAAAATATAAGAGATGCTCTAGAAATGGAATCGATATTAAGTAGTATAGAAAGACAGCAACTAAGATGGTTTGGTCATTTGGCAAGAATGAACAACAATAGGCAAGTCAAGAGAATATGGGGAGCAAGATCAATCCAAAAACAGACGAGAGGCCGGCCGAGGAAAACATGGAATGATGTAATTGTAGAGAATTTAGCGAAAAGAAATAAAACATGGACAGTAGGAAACAGCATGGCAAAGAACAAGAAACAATGGGCCAATTTTATTTATAATAATTAAACATTACACCTTAACACCTACGGGTATACTAAGGTTTTTGATTATATATATATATATATATATATATATATATATATATATATATATATAATGTCTTTGTTGAATCGTATGACCCGCATGTTAAGACTGCATTTGACTATATTTGAAGTTTCTAATTGAATTTGCTCACAATCCAACGCTTCTATCATTGTTGGAAAGGGTACAGTTTCTAGACGCAATTGGACTTGACCTTGCCACTGTTTCCAGAGCTTTTGGCCGTTCTCATAAGTACTATTATTCACCTAATAAGTATTTACAGGAAAAATTGTTATTATAAGAAATGGTCTGTTATACAAATTCAATCCCGCAAATTTTGCTTTGCTCTCTAAATTGAACTTTCGCTAATTACAAAAGTCAGTAACTTGTGCGTTTTGGAACTTTTTGTATTATCCAAGATGCTTTCCTCGATGTTTTCCGACATTTCATTGTTCCAAAACGATTTACTATTACATTTTTCCCACCTAACATCAAACTTTCAGGAAAATCAAATAAAAAATTGACATTGGTAGTGATTTTAGGAAAATCAAATGTGAATCGCTTTTTAGTATAACGTTAAATCCATATATAGTGAGATTAAAACGAAAATTTTAATACTTATAACATTTCCGTGTACTTTGCTAATCTCTATCTCTCTTAGAATCCATTTCACTGTCAATTTCGCGGAAAAACAAGGTTCATAACAACCTGTGTGTATCTCACCCTCCTCCAACCCCCTTCGTATTGATCCGGGAGGCGGTTCTGACCGTGAGCCAAATAGCAAATCAACCCCAACTCAGAATCCAGTACGGAATCTGCCCTTAGTTTTGATATCAACACCGTGTTGTTATCAAGTTTGTCTGGATAGAATTTCGTGGATACGAACACCAAATGGATGGTTGTGAAAAGTTAAAATACTGGTAAATGGTTATTTATGAATATTCATGTGTTTTTTTTGTAGATGAATTTAAAATTTTTACAGGTAATTTTTTTTTCCTTGTGGTATTTAAGTGAATATTTTAATGTAATTAAAAGTTGTCAGTCAGTTTTAGAGGACATGGATTATATTTTAATAATTATAGCATCATTTTTAGATATTGTTCGTGATAAATACTTAAATACGTAGATCTATATTTATCATGTGTAAATTTAGAAAACACTTTCAGCCTTCCTATTTAATTTCTTCATTATCATTTTTATTCGTTTTTATTACCATCCATAATAACCCTTTTTACCTAAAAGATAAATATTTTGTTCAAATTTTAATGTTTTCATGAATTATTTTCTTAAATTAAATAATAATATTTTATTTTCATATATAATACCACGAGAGTGAAAATTTTGTCGGCAAAATTTTTCGATTGTCATGAAAGTTTGTTGCTTGGCAATTTTGCGAATGACATTTTTAACAACACCACGAGGCGTCAGGCGAGTGGTTTTGGATTGAATGTCATGAGCAAAATTACCTAAAAGCAACAAACTTTAATACAAGAGAAAAATGTTACCTTACAAAATTTTTAATTGACTATTTCACGAGAGAAAAACTAAAAAATCATATGCTTAAACGTTTTATTTATTGCAAACTTCAATTATACAAAGACAAAAAAATAATAACATTATGAAAAAAAAATTACTTATTTAATTTATGTAAAAAGTACAATTATTATAATTGTACGTTGTAGCATTATTTTGGGGATTGTTTTGCATCATAACCTGTGATGAATTTAAGTTAGAAACTGAGGATTCCTTTTCTTTATTTTTATTTTCTCGAAGGTTCTCGATTAGTTGGAAATGGTGTTCTTCATTTAATTGTAAATATGGTTTCAAAGAATGGGCAGAAGAATGTCCTGTAAGCTTAATTACTTCTTGTTCACCAACTCCTTCTTTTGCTAATGCAGATATTGCAGAAGCTCTATGTGAATGATTGGTTATTTTTATTTTTTTGTGTCTATACCAATTGATTCTGCCGATATTTTCGTCCACTTTGAAATTGTATTAATTCCCAATGGTGAATTTTTGTACCATATTCCTTTCTCCCAATTTGGATGTACTGTTAAAAATAATCTTGTTGTTGTTAGATAAGGATTGGATTCTCTTTTTTCAATAATTTTCAAAAATAAACGAACGAGACACAAATTGTTGTTAGCATTATTTCTTACCAGTCACTTACTGCCAGATAAAGCTTTTGATCCTCCTTGTGTCGTTTTGGAAAAGATTGGATTATATTCTACTCTGCCAGTAAAATTACCTTTATTATCATATTCTTTTTTAAAGTAATTAATATCACAATTAGCAGCTTTATTTCCACGCCATGCTAATTCGAACGAACATAAATGAAAAAACTTTTTTTGTAACCCATAAGGATTATCTTCAGAATAGCTTTCTACCATTTCCATTAATTCTTCTTTGGTAAACGCGCTAGAACTTCTTTTTCATGTTTCAGGTTCAGCCTGAAGCTTTTTACGTTTTGTATCCCTGGCCAATCTAGCAAATTTATAGGTAATATCTTTAAATGGATCGATTTTGATGTTCAATTCTAGAAAATATTTTTCCTGAACCATTTGAGCAGTCGTATTCCAAAGTGTTTTCACACTAGCTTCAGTATAATCAGTCCCATCTCTTTTTTTCATGTTAAAACCATAATCTTCAAGAATTTTTGCTATAACTTGTTCAGAAGTATATGTTCTAACGTATAATTACGTGCGTCCAGAAACATTCTAAACTGTTCCCACGCAGACTTTTTAGTCTTCATTGTATTTCGCGGTATACTTTGCTTAATTGTACTCTCTATTTCATTTATTGAATTATTTTCAAATCTTGTATTATTCATGTTAATAATACTTATTTAAATTTTTGAAACAGTTTTAATAATTTTTAGACAGTTAAATAAATAAATAAACAACTTAGTTTCCTTAGAAACCACTAACAAAGATTTTATATTGAATTTTATCACAGAGTGATAGAATTTTATACACATAGATTTGATATACTAAACGTCAAAAAATTGCCGCGACAAGACAAAAAATTGCCAGTTCAAAACCTTCAAATTTTGTCAGTTATATCAATTTACTCTAGTGAAATAGTCATGTGTAAATTTTAAAAACACTTTCAGCCATCCTATTTAATTTCTTCATTATCATTTTTATTCGTTTTTATCACCATTCATAATAACCCTTTTTACTTACAAGATAAATATTTTGTCCAAATTTTAATGTTTTCATGAATTATTTTTTTAAATTAAATAATAATATTTTATTTTCATGTAAATTAAAGTTTTGTTTTGATTGAAATAAACCACATTTTAGAACAAATTCTCAATGTCGTTACAAGGAATGATTTTGCGATTTATTGAGATTTCTTAAAAATTAGTACAGATTTAAAATCGACCAATTAGTCATGGGTTTTCTGTCATGCTCCATTGTGTAATAATCTAGTTGAAAAAACATTTTTCGATCATTGTCAAGGCTGCCGGAAAAAAATTTATTTATCAGTTAAAAGATCTTTTTTCTTTTTAAAGTTACCTGGGAGTAATTCCAAAACACCAGGTCGATCTTATTGTGCTGGATCCCCCCATGGTCCCCCGATCAGTTGGAGTTGAAGTTAGTGTGTTTTGACATGTGGTGTAAGTCAGTGGGCTGTTAGACATACTTTGTAGAACAATGCAATATATATTTTATTTAAATAATAAAAACTTTACATGGCGCAGTCACGACTACGTAAAAAGCAGTGTAATGATGTGATTCAAGAGTAACAGAGATCAATTGAATAGTCACATCGATTGGTTGGAAAAGCCGGAAAAAGATACCTTACATCTTGCCACCCGCTTTCCACAAGGTTCCTTCTTTGATTGAAGCGAATGATAGAAACCTGCGAATTCAAAATCTATTCTCAACATTATTTCCCAATTTTTGCCTATAAACTAAATAGAGTAAGATCCCAGAGCAATAAGACAAATTATTTTCAAATAGATGAAATGGTAGGTTCTCAGTAGCATCTCGTGTGCTTTGAATACCTGTGTGTTTGTGGAGCTAGCCTAAGGGAACCTGGGCAGGCATCAGGTGAGAAAGGTAACTGAAAATAAGAGTTACTTTACTTAAATTTGTATGTCTGATTTTTATACAGTGCTATTCAAAAGTCCCCTCCCCCCCCTCGTATCTTTTGAACATCAATAAAATGAACATCAATAAAATTTGGGGGGTGAAAATAAAGTGTTGTAAACTTCTCTACGAATGGTAACAGGTGACGTAATAGTAATAGATAACGTCACAGTGCCACTCTGGCCAATAATTTTAAATAGGACCTTATGGCAAGTGATATCTCGTTTGAAAGGCATTGACATTGGCTACATAGCCATATTAATGTTGTTTGGGTTTAAACTAATTTTGACGGATAAATTGAATAAATACCAAAAATATTGAAATTATTTTTTTAAATTTAATTAATCAAATATCAACAATGGACTCTTGAAGCAAGTGTTCGAAATGTGCTCCGTCTACTTCCTGACAGTAATACATGCTATTAGTAAACTCTTGTCGTACTCCTTCGAATGTGTCAGCTGAAATTGCATTGCATTCTTCAATAATTCTTTCTTTCAAAACGCCAATGCTATCTGGTGCCGTAGTATAAACCTTGGATTTCAAGTACCCCCATAGAAAAAAATCTAATGGTGTCAGATCTGGTGGCCGAGGTGGCCATTCTATAGGACCTCGCCGGCCGATCCATCTACCTCGATATTCTTCATCCAGGTAACGTCTTACTGCATCATAATAATGTGCAGGAGCACCATCTTGTTGAAATGTTATTTCCAGAAATCCGAATTCACCTGGATTATCTCCCAGAATTTCAAGAATTAACGGCTCAATTGCATTTGGTAACATCTCCAGATACACTTCACCGCTTAAATTTTAATTTAGGAAAACAGGACCAACTATGTGGTTTCCCTAAATACCTGCCCAAACATTGACTTTTTCTGGAAATTGGGTATGTTGTTCACGAAAGGTGTGAGGATTTGTGTCACTCCAATACCTTACATTTTGTTATTCACATTTCCATTGAGGCAAAAAGTACTTTCGTCACTAAAACAAATTGTTTTTGTGTAATGTGGGTTTTGACTAATTTTATTTGTCATACATTCACAGAATTCGAGTCTTTTGTCGGGGTCGTCATCCGAAAGGTGGTGCACCATTTTTAACTTGTATGAATGAAATTTATTTTTAGCCAACACTCTCTGTACTGTACTTTTACTTACTTCACAGATAGACGCAACTTTAGTTGAAGAGGAAGTAGGGTTTACTACCATTTCAACAATTATATCAATTTTTTTATCATCACTAAATGTTGGTCGACCAGATCGTTTGGCATCTTGAACACTACCTGTTGCTTCAAACTTGTGAAGAAGCTTCCTCAAATAAATTCTCGAGATAGGGTGATCTGGGTATCTCTCAATTAATAAACGTTCCGCTTTATGGAGATTCTTTCTAGATTCACTAATTATTAAGATAGCTGCTACTTTGTCGGCTTGAGTACGTACCATTTTGCCTATGTAAACTCTTAAACGTGTCGTTAAACAATAATAAAATTAAATCTTTATTTATTTATTTAATTTATCCGTTAAAATTTGTTTAAACCCAAACAAAATTAATATGGCTATGTAGACAATGTCAATGCCTTTCAAACGAGATATCACTTGCCATAAGGTCCTATTTAAAATTATTGGCCAGAGTGGCACTGTGACGTCATCTATTACTATTATATCACCTGTTACCATTCGTAGAGAAGTTTACAACACTTTATTTTCACCATCCAAATTTTATTAATGTAAGTGTAGCCGTTCAAAAGATACGAGGGGGGGAGGAGACTTTTGAATAGCACTGTATATGTTTTGTAGAATAATATTCTAGAGTGAGTGTCAGACACTTTCCATGGACCAAATTTTATGTCAGACGCTTTAAAGCTCCACAAAAAATGAATACAATTTATTTATTTTCACATGTCTGACTTTCAAATATGTTATCAAGGCAACTATTACTAAGTTACATGTGCTCCAACAGATTCGAACTGTACTGAATACTATACGTTTACGGAGCTTGTGGAGTTTCAAAGCGTCTGACAAACGTTTTGGTCCATGGAAAGAGTCTGACACTTATGATACTACTTTGGAATATTATTCTACAAAACATATATTAAAATCAGACATATAAATTTAAGTAATGTAACTCTTATTTTTTAGTTACCTTTCTCACCTGATACCTGCCCAGGTGCCCTTAGGATAGCTCCACATGCAGACAGGTATTCAAAGCACACGAGATGCTACTGAGAACCTAACATTTCATCTATGTGGATATAAGAAGTTATGTCTCATCGCTCTGGGATCTTGGACTAAAACGTTAAGTAGAAATTTATTTTCCAGACCAAGTTGAAAAATGTTTGAAAAGCTTGAAAAGTCCCTGAAGTCAGAACCATTGAGACCAGACGATTTTAAATGATTGCTCAAAATATATCTACGATGTAATGAGTGCAGATGTAAAAATTTTCACAAAATGGGTAGTCTACCGAACTTGCACGAGTTGGGAAGACCTCAAGGTCATGAACTGGGCTACAGACCAGGTAAAAAATTTAGTTATAATTATTTTTCCACGTAATTTTTATAATATTTAGGACCAGCTCTTGGTCATCTATGCGGCGGGTGTACTGGTGTCCTTACCGAAGTCGAAAGAACGAAAATTTTACACAGATTTTCCGGACACAACAAAATTACTAAAGCCAGAAGTGATCCGCAAGATCCTCACAGGATAATCTACGACGAGCTTGCAGCAGAGGTAATATATTTCATATTTATAGTTTTTTTATAATTATTGAGTTTCGAGACACCTTGCATAAGTCCAATAATTATTCAAATTCATAAAATAAGTGAATGAAAATAAATTATCTCAACATTCTATTTTTACCTTGGTTTCATGACATTTTAGTACCAAATTCTTCAATAAGAATGAAATTAAAATTAAATTAATTGAATATTTTTGACATTTGCAAACATATAAATCTGATAATTAACCTAGTTTATTTTTTGCAATTTTACCATATGCTTCTTTAATGTATTTTATGTCTTGATTGGTGAATATTTAACTTATTGTAATGTAATAATTTAAACTCAGCCATCAGCACTCTTCCACACAAATTGGATGTTATACAGACCAGTTCCCTAACCCTACGAATAGTTTCAGTAGCTTTCAGCACAAGTCCTGTTAAGTAGCCTCCAAGTTATTACATCACAACCCTTTTTATATGTAAGTCGTCTACATCAGGCTCAGGGAGTTTACTCTAGAGCACTAAGGATTAAGGGGAATCTATCGGCAGCGATTTGACAAAATATCGAAGTATTTTTGGCAAAGAATTTTGAGGTAATGGATGTATTGAAAATTAAGAAAAAAATATATCATGTAGATTAATGTTGAACTTAGAGTTCTAATCGAATAAAAACTTTGAAATGCTAACCAAATTTTGTTGAAAAAAATACGAATCATGAGGCAATTACACATATTAAGCAAAGTTTGAGCCCTTGTAAAGAATTAAATATGGATTAAATGGAAAAACTACTTGATAAGAAGTCTAATTTGAAGTTTTATGAATACTATATAAAAATCTCAGAATCCTCAAATTACTTATGACCGTACAATTCCTTATTGTAATTCGGTTGCTACCACTAAAATATCGGATAAAAATCCATCTCTCGCTTTTCTATCCTTCTATGACTGACATTGTCTCTCTGCTTCGGTAGTCGCGTGCCGTTCCATTGTTGATACAACGTTAGCCGGTCTCGGCGGTCTCCCAGTTCAGTACTGACGAAGTTTATAGAGTAGTACGTGAACCAAAATCCGCTTGGACCGCTTGGCTACCTACATGTTGCGGAGCTTTCATATTTCTAATAAAATTTTCGTTATGTGAACTTAAACGTGAGGACGTAGGGAAACAAAAAAATATACAAAGCATAATTGTGCAAGGTCGAATTTAGTAGATGCCACTTAAGTGGGGAATGGGAAACAATACCAGCGCGGTTCAAACAAAACTGGCTAGTATCTTTGTCTGGCTGGCTGGATACAGAAGAGCAAATCAGTCCAAACACTCTACTAGCGAACACACATTCAAATTAAAATACTGTGATCCCATCTTGTTCAGTATATACTTGAAGCTTTGAGAAGCTATAAACAGCCAGACAAAGACATTAATAATGGACTCCTATAGTGCTCTCAAAGGACTGACAACTATTTCCTACTCACCAAATATTGAGGAGAAAAGTTACAGACTTCAGATAAAAGTTCCATCTCATGTAGGCATACCATCCAACGAAAAAGTTGATGAAATTGCATTACACTCTGTAAATGACGAAATTCTATCATATTTGCTGTCGATTTCAAACCAGCTATGAAGGATTTTGTATTGGTTATCTGGCAAAAAAGATGGGAAGGAACCAACTACTTAAAGAAATCATGCCATCAGTAAAATCCAGATCGACACTTCCACAGAAAAGAGAAGACCAAGCACTTTGTTAGTTTCTGTTCTTCCGTCAATAGATGCAGTATCCAAAAAGAAACTTTTTTTAAAGATAATTCTTCATGTGAATTTTTTTGAATTGTGGTCTTTGAAATGCTCCAATTTCACAATATGTGACTTGATTCTACTTTTCGACTGAGTCGTCCATCAAGTTTAGGTACAGCTCTAAGCAAAGCGATCTGAAACTTGGCGTTAGGATATCTGTATCTATAGAGAAGGGAGAGTGAGTGTAGGCTCACAGCACTTAGGCCACATGTGACACATTGTACATCCTCCCGAGGAGTTGTCCTCCTAGATCATCGTC
Organism: Galerucella tenella; assembly: GCA_910591685.1. NCBI lineage: Eukaryota > Metazoa > Arthropoda > Insecta > Coleoptera > Chrysomelidae > Galerucella > Galerucella tenella. The sequence goes on along the minus strand of CAJUYH010001202.1, from coordinate 25,032 downwards.
CATCCTGTCCTTCTCAGGAAGGTGTACAGGTCACTAGAAGACATCTCCTTTACATCGGCAGGTGTAGGCCAAGACTCACCGAACAATCTTACTGACGATAACTCCGGACACTCGCATAAGACATGCCTGACACACAAATATTTCTTCGGCGTCAGCTTCCCAAGGTCAACCAGGGTGATCCTGGAGAGACTGCAACCTTTGATTCCATCCCATCTCTTGAGGGATTGAGCATGGGTGTAACGTTTAACTAGTTCCGCAGTTGTCGAAGTCGTTAGGCCGTAGGTGTCACTGGGTCCTAAAGTTTTTAGTCCAGCCGATTCCCTAGCTAAAGAATCGGCAATACGATTTCCTTTACTCCTGTCGTGCCCTTTAACCCACCTCAAGATAATATTGTTATCTGCCGAGACGTTAGCTAAATGTTGGGGGCACTCTAGTACTAGCCCCGATATAAAACGTTGGCGTTAATTTTGACAGTTGCCAACTATGTTGCTATATGCAACACTAAAAAGACCCTCGTACAAGGGGAAAAATATTTTTAATTACGAAAATTACAAGAAAGTTTGTAGTTACATAAAACCTGAGATGCATGAAGCAGAATGTTGAATTAAAAAGATTTGAAAATTTAACCAATTACATTTTTAATTTACAGGGAGTCAGAAGAAGAGAATCTATCAATAGTTCAATCGGAGCTACGTCTGTTAAAAGACTATTGGCTGTAGTAAGAGGTGGACATCAAAGTATTCACTCTGGTAATTTTTTAAATAATATTTCAATAAAGTCCATGTTGGAATCTTTTTTATTTCTTGTTTTATGAAAAAATTCAGACTATATAAAAAGTTGTGCATAGTCTATAACTTGAAATAAAACCATCAGAAATCAAATTTTTATAGACGTGTACAAGGTTTGCCAAAAAAATGACTTTTGAACAATATCAAAATATTGTTAACTTTTTCCATAAAAATAAGAATTCCCATAAGTTTCCAACTTAATTTATACATACAAAGACATTCTAGTGCGAACACAAGTGCAATTGATTCTTCCCTATACTATTAGAACTTCTAGGCAACCAAGAAGCGACACTTTTTTTCATTTCGTTTCAAATGACACGTAGAAACAATAGTTAACTATTAAGTCGGTAGCACAGATTATAAAGAGAACAGATACGAATCCCGGTAAAACATCAAACGGTTTTCAGCTCCGTCTTCAATGACCTTGGACCTTTAACTCGGTATGGCCGCGATGTTGCCGGTTTGAAATATTTTCTGAATTTCTTACCAAATTGCAGTGTTGACTCGGGGACAATAACAATTTCTAGTGCTGGATCTAGTTTTTTTTTAAATTTCCACTCCATCATGATGTTTATTCATTTTATAAGAATACTAGTCTATACCACTATATTTTTATACCTATTATTACCACAACGCACAATCGATTAGTCAAATAACACAATTAATATCGCCGATTGAACACCTTCAAACAATGAAGCAAACAAATATGGCGTTATGAATTTTGAGCACAGATTACAAGTGATTTTGAGCTTATTTTGACGTTTTGAGCCAAGCCGTCACCGTTATTTGTGCATGGTTGCCAAGGATATGGTTTGTGAAAAAAAGTATATTTATGGTATGATTTTTATACATTATAATCTCTTTAACTGTATAATTCTTTTAATGTTAATAAAATTGATTAAAAACAAGTAATTATCGAATATTTGTATCTGTATAACCATCACACTTAAAAAAATGCTTATAAAATATTTGACCTATGATCGTAAATTGAAGGAAATATTATGCAAATTGACAACCCTGTTGAGAAATTTCGCGAAGCAGCCCGAACGGAGTCGACATACGACGATGGACATTTAAATGGGTATGTCCATACATCTCTCTCTCTTTTTACTGTTCTCTGTCAAGCTTTCGTATCTGTTCTCTTCGATAGTGTAAGTACTAGACTTACTTAAATAATAATCCCTGTGTTTACACTTAAATGTATTGTACTGTAGATACAGTTTGTCCCCCGTATATAACTTATGACTGTCACATTTTCTAGGTCGAATAAGTGGTCCAGTTTACACCAAAAAGGTCCTAATAGCGAACTTAATTGTAATATGCTTGTGCCATCTATTTTCGTCGGTGTCTTTGCTGTCATTTTTAGTACTGCAAAGCTCCGTTACGACATGGTACGACCCGACTATCACGGAAATAAACGTGAACCGAGGATCTTATTTAATAGCTGGTAGTTTTCTAGTAGCAGCAATCTCGACTCTACTATCACCCTGTATACTGAGGATAATCAGTCCCAGTGCCACTATTGCCTTTTGTCACGGTAAGTATCAAATTATAACTCGATAATTGTTTTACTGATAAATATTGTGTTTTATTAGGTTTAATGGTAGTGTTCTATCTCTCTCACCTGTACAATGCAGTCTTCGTGACAATCCCAGTATATATTCTACTAGGTATTATACAGGGTATTCTGTGCTGCGCCAATATATCTTTTCTTTTAATACTGTCCCATAAAATCACAGGATTGTTTCACGAAGAAGACGATGAGGGAAGGATAACTAGGAGAACTGTAATTATTAGGAGAACAGCTAGAGTATTTCAGGTACGTGCTCTGAATGTTAGAGTTTCCTTTTTGGTGTGCGTCATCGATTGTTGATGTCCTTCTAACACATTACGTTGGATGAAATGGAAAAAGGCAGGTCTGTGATTAATCCTAATCAAAATATCACAATAATGAACCTTTTAAATGTATTACAAAGGTTAACCCTAATATTTGACGCGAAAAATTTGATTAGTTGATGTTTAGAATACGCGCAAGCGCTACCTAACAATCGGGAGGACTTACAGCTTCAAAATGGGATGCAGACGTACCTTTGGTATTGGCTTCTTTTTGAAGAAGTGTAGGACATTTAAGGAAGAAAATGTCATGAGTAGAAGGGGAAAAATAACTACATAGTTCGGCATAGTTCTTAGAAAATATAAAATTTTAGGAAAATCTTTCTATACCACAAATTTTACTCCAGCTTAAACTATAATTTAAAAATATTTTGGAATATACAGGGTGTTCCAATAAAGTGTGGCGTATCAAAGTTATATTTTTTCTCATGGAACACCCTATATTTTATTGCATTTTCTGATTGTCGCTAAAAAATATGATACTTCTTTATGATGGTTCCCTATACCTAAATACAGAGTGCTCTGAATTATGCTGACTTTTTTAAAAATGTGTTCATTTCGAAAAAAATTAATAACTCATTGATATAAAAAATTTTAGCAAATTTTCTCTCACATCTAAATAGTTGGACATTCATTGAATGTATTCCAAGATTGAGTACTAAATATCTCTTTACAGGGTGTTCAGAATTTTCAGTTTCATTATTAGATCATTCAATGTGCAGTATCAGGCTTATTAATAGTGATTTTTCTGTGAGAGTGGCTATATCTTTTCAACCACTCGGTATATATATATATAGTGACTATGTACCCCAAGAGGGGTTTAGTCACCGGAGCGGCTTTTTAGATCCAGATTTTTTGGGGGGGATCGGGCCCCATTTCCAAGTTTTCAAATCAGTTTAATTATGTTCCTCCACTGTTTCCTGTCGGTTGTTTTCGCCTTCCACTTTCGGATACCTAGACAGTTTATGTCATCTTCAACCTCCTGTAGCCACCTTGATTTTGGCCTTCCTATTTTTCTTTTGCCACTTGGCTTCCACTCAGTCATCGCATAAATTGTGCTGTTTGGGCCTGCTCTCCACACATGTCCCAACCATTTTAACCTTTGCTTTTTTATTACACTTATGATGTCCCTCTGGATGTCTTTTTTCAGTTCTTCATTTGTTCTTTTTCTATATTCATTTTAAGTTATTTTCTTGGGTCCCAATATGACTCTTAGTACTTTTCGTTCAAAAATTTTCAGGTCTTCTTGTTGTTTCTTTGTCATTATCATAACTTCAGCTCCATACGTTATTGTTGGTCTAATTATTGTTTTATAAATTTTCATTTTAGTATTTTTGCCTAGAAATTTACTTCTTAATAAATTTTTATTTGCCTGGAAGACTCTGTTTGCTGCCATTATTTTCTCCTTAATTTCCATTTCTCCATCCCTATTGTTGGTTATTGTAACTCCTAAATATTTTATTTTATCAACTTCTTCAAATTTGAAGTCACCGATGCTATTATTATTGTTCACTAGGTCGGTATAGGCAACGAACATTAACAAGACAAGAAGGGTCACTCTCCGTCGGAACTTTCATGTCCAGCTTACACAAGGGCACCGACGATTTCGACAAATTCCTGAAGCCGTGCACGTGTTCGTGCTTATACGAGGTTGATGCAAACCGGTAGCGATTAAAATTGTTATTGTGACCTATTCCGCTTAGTGGGAATTAAAATAAAAAAGGGGATATCGTCAGGATATTTAATTGGTGGATCTTAACATAATTATGAAAAGTTCTGGTAGCAAAAATGAAGGGAAAAAGGAAAGTTACATCAAAAGGTAATAATGTAGGCTACAGTATTTAAGTAAATGTTGTGAAATAAAATATACACCTGCCGGTTTTCAAAGATGTTTTAAGATATTCATTTTCATGTTAGGTTTCATTGATTGTTTCGAAGAATATCTATTTTTTATATCTCGGTTAGCAAATTTAATTGGAAAATAAATCCGCCGCCTAATATATAGGTTTAAGAAATATTTATGAGGAAACTCTTAACAAGGATGTGTAAATAGTAAATTTTCATATAATTTCTTAAGGGGCGCTCCAACGTTCTCGTGGCAACTGATTTTATTAAAATTTCCAACAAAGATTATTTCTAGTTTTTTAACATACAATAATACTAGGTGGTACACTGAGACCTCCATAGTTTTTAAAGTCGAATATGCTTTATGCTCTAAAAATACAGCCGCAATGAAAAATCGATATTTGTGACCCTTCTTGAGTATTTGCTTCAATTGTTTGGTTTTCAGAAAACAAATCTGCATTGGAAATGGTAGAAAAGTTCCAGAACAAGTTCCTCAGATTATACTTATACTATAAGAAATATCGTACCTGGCTGGACTATAATAGAGTTAGATCAAGTCATTTGATATATCAGTTCAAAGATTTATCGCTAGAGCAAAGGAGAACTTTATCTGCTACTATGTTCATGTACAAAGTTCTCAATGGTAAAATTAACTGCCCCTAAATTCTTCCATCTCATTTGATGTTCCTGGACGTCGCACTCGTACAATGTTAATGTTTCATGTGACTATTATGAAAATAATAAATAATCACAACTTATTAGTGGATATTGATTGGTGTTTGACTGAAAAAGTTTTTCACAATCTTATACTAGGGCATATTTTAAATATATCTATATAATTTTTTTTACAAATTGTTGCAAACCTGTTTGAACCTCTGCAATTCATAAAATTCATTTATTTAATTTATACTTGGGATATGTTTTTGCCATTATTAATGTGTGAATGTAAATTTTAATTTAAAAATTATTGACCATGTAATTAGGCCTTTAGGCTTGTTTGGTTATAAATAAATGAATAACTAACATCCATTCAAGCAACAGATCCGTGGCATTTTAATGCAGAACCAAACACAAAACACTACGTAAATGTTTATTTTATTTCTAAAGGAATATTGGCTCACTTATAAAGACAACCGGTATATCTCTACACATCCCTACGACGGACAATCTGTTTATGCATATCGCGCGTAGGAGACTTACGGTGCTCTATATACAGTAGCATCCGATATTCGAGCGAGATAGGCATAACGAGGGGAGGAGCTTCGAGTGATCCTTCTTGTCTTGTTAATGTTCGTTGGTATAGGATAGCAAAACCCTATATTTTCTGGAGGCTTGAAACTTGATCTATTTAGTTTCTTACAACCACTATGCCAAGATCACTAGTTTGAAATTTAGAGAGAATTGCAGATGTCTTAAAATCGATTTAGCATACAATAAAAGAAAATTGTAAATTGCACGAAAAGTATAATACCTAGGTATAGGACACCCTCATACCTTCCGGAAGACGACATTTTTCTGAATAGGATGGATTATTAAAATACAGGGTGTTCTATTTAAAATAAGCCTGATACTGCACATTGAAAGATCTAATAATGAAACTGAAAATTCTGAACACCCTGTGAAGAGATATTTAGTACTCAATCGTGGAATACATTCAACGAACGTCCAACTACTTAGTTGTAAGAGAAAATTTGCTAGAATTTGTTATATCAATGAGTTATTAATTTTTTTCGAAATGTTCACATTTTTAAGAAAGTCAGCATAACTCGTAACCCTCTGTATTTAGGTATAGGGAACCATTATGAAGGAGTATTATATTTTTCAGGGGCAATCAGGAAATCCAATAAAATATAGGGTGTTCCATAAGAAAAAATATAACTTTATTGGAACACCCTGTAAATTCCAAAATATTTTCAAATTATAGTTTAAGCAGGAGTAAAATTTGTGGTATAGAAAGATCTTAGATATATGTCCGGTCCCGGACTTTTGTCGAGCTCTGTATAAGCAGAGTAAGTTTTTTTTTATATTTTAGGGCTCACATGATATAGGTCTTATCATAGGATCTTTCCTAACAGCAATGATTGTTACCTACACCATTAACTCGAACACTAATAATACTCTGATGACTACAAATTCTACAGTCGAAAAAAATGTAAGTATTAACAATATCTGCAAATTCTTTCACTTCAACGTTATTATTTTTTTTGTTAGATTTGTACTGATAACTCCAGCTATCCACTGTCTCACTGCCAAAACGCCACAGATTATACTAGTTTCAATATTTATGATTCTGGTAGTTTTTTGGACGATATTTTTGACAAATCAGAAGACGGTAGATTATGCGGTGCCCAGGCGTGCCCCGTTAGTGGTTCATCATTAAATTCTTCTTCAATTATGGATACAGTGTTTAGGATATTACCTGAACAAACTACTGACATTTTAGTTATAGTTTATGGAACAATGTGTGGTTTAGCCATGGTTTTGGCTGCTTTTGGGTTGGATAAAAGAAGGCAGCTCATTTATCAGGTATTTATCATGTTTGAAATGGATATTAGGAATCGTTTTTTGTTCATCTTATTTTTTGAAGGAGTCCATTGAAAAGGGAACCATATTAGCGGCTTTGAAGGCAGTGAAGGAGAGTTTTAGAGATACAAGACTGCAAATGGCTGCCCCGTTGGCTATTTTTATAGGAATTGAACAAGCTTTTATGTATGCTAGTTTCAGCAAGGTTAGTATATACATGGTGATTGATAGTATACCGTTCTATATTTAGAATTAGACCAGTCATCAGTTTCTTTTGTTTTGGATAGTGAATTTTCGAAAATTTCATGACTGGAGGCGAAAAAATGATTTCATACAAAAACTGTGGCAGTTCCAAAAAAGGCCTCGAGACGAGCTTTGAGCATTTTTTATGTCGAAAACATTTTTTTTGTCGAAAATTTTGAAATACTTAATGTAAACTGGCTCTTGCTAACTTTCTTATCGCTTGGAATTATCAACTCAAAATATACTGGTATATGTAAAATTTTCCCCTGATTCGATTGTCGTTCTATCATATTAGTCGAGTTATGAGTATCTTTGGTTTTGAAAAGTGGATTTTCGAAAATTTCACGACTCCATTTGGAGGAGAAAAAATGATTTTATACAAAAACAGACTGTAGCAGTCGATTTCCCGCCCCAAAAAAACCCCTAGACGAATTTTGAGCATTTTTTATGTCAAAAACATTTTTTTGTAGAAAATTATGAAGTTAACCAAGTAACAATTTATGCTGATTATTGAATGAAAAAGCGCTTAAGCGGTTTATTGTTCAGTCTAAAGCTGAATATCGGTATCAAAATTATGTTGAATAAACCCTTGTTAAGTTCTTATTCACCCAAAAGTGGAGAATTTAAACAGCTATTACTGGCTGCCAGTCATGACTGAAGAATAGCTTCTTTAGCTCTTATTCAGTCGTTGTAGTTCTGCCTTTATGCAGATTGTGTAGTGTAGTGTAGCTGATTTAAATTGCTGACAAAGTTTCTAAGCAGCTCTTGTTCAGTTCACCTTCAAAGCAAAAAAAAATTAATATGCATAATACATTTTCTTAATTCCTGAATTCTATATTATTCATTTATCTCAACTACCTCAGTTACATGCCATTATAATTGAATTTACTAATATTTTTACTTACCTTTTTTCTTCCTTCCTTCGGTGGGGATTGAACCTGGGACCCGTGGAATATCATTTGACAATCGATTCATCTTTAGCCTCTGCGCCAAACGAACACATGCTAAATGTTTGCGAATAATGAATGGTATTTGTAAATCTACACCCGCCTATAACCTGTGTAAGATTGAACAAATGTATTTGAAAACTCACGAGGAAGGTGGGATTGAAGTAGAAAATCTATAAGGGCATGATACAGAAATATCTGCAATTATGTGTTCATTAAAAAAAACTTACTAATTGAAAAACAACTTTTAATTTAATATTTGAAAATTTTAATAGACGTGATGAATAGCCCCCATTAAAAAAGTCCAAGTTATGCCAAGTTCCTCTGCTACATAAACATATTTATATCATGTATTAGAAGTACCAAACTTTCAATTAAACTTGATTGAACCTGATGATAAACGGCCACCAGCAGGAACAAGCAATTATTAGAGCAACTGATGTCTTCATAAATTCACCAGAACCTGATGAACTACCACAAGCAACACCAAGCAACATTATGAATACCAATGATGTAATGAATGCAAGCTTTATAAATTTGCCAGTCAAGTGACATAATCAAAAACATAACCCAAAATTCTCTGAATGATATACACGACTGCATGCATAAATTCTCATTTCAGCGAATATCAAATGGCTGAAGTAGATATATTTAAGTATCTATTTTTTGTTCACAGACTACGCATATCTGAGCAATATTTTCAAAATGGGCTGAACTAGAACTTTTTCAGTCTGTGTTAATAAAAGCTGAACAGTGGCTCTAAACTTTACTGAAGAAGGGTTTATTCAGTGCATACTAAGCTGACTATAAATAGCTGAGCTACAGCTGTTCAGATTTCTGTAAAAGCGCTTAACCAGCTCATGTTCAGCCATTTTTAAATAGCTGAACAATGAAATATTTGATGAGCAGAAAAACGCTTTTTCAGCCTGTATTCAGATAGTAATAAATAGCTGAACAACACCGGATTAAGTAAGCTGAAGAAATGCTAATTCAACCCAAGTTCAGCTACATAAGCATATTGCTGAACAATATCTACTAAGTTGGCTGAAGAGGCACTTATTCAGTATGTAGTTCAGCTTTATGGATGCTGCTGTATAATTGCATCTATATTGTCTGATTCTGCGCTAATTCAGCTTATTCAGTTAGTAGCTTAATCAGTCTTCAACACCATCAATCAACTACTAATCAGCTTATTGTCTGAACAGGCCCAATAAATCAGCGTTCATTGTTACTTGGGAAGGGGTATGTATGGAAATATTCGCTGTAAACTGGTTCCCGCTAACTTTCTTATCGCTTGGAATTATCAACTCAAAATATACTATTGTATGTAAAATTTTCCACTGAACCGATTGCCGAAGACTAGAACGTTCTATCTATCATATTAGCCGAGTTATGAGTATCTTCAATTTTGAAAAGTGGATTTTCGAAAATTTCATTACTCCATTTTAAGGAGAAAAAATAATTTCATACAAAAACAGACTGTGGCAGTCAATTTCTCGTCCCAAAAAACCCCTTTAGACGAATTTTGGACATTTTTTATGTCGAAAACATTTTTTTTTGTCGACAATTTTGAAGCAAGGGATAGGTATGGAAATATTTAGTTTCGCAAACTTCCTTATTGCTCCGAATGATCAAGAAAAAATGATTTTATACAAAAACAAACTGTGGCAGTTAATGTATGAAATGTATGAAAATTTTTCGTATTTTGTGTTTCAGTCTTACGTTGTTTGCACCCTAGGAATAAACAGACTGAATTTTGCTTTTTTGGGAATGGGTCTATTACAATCAGTAGCAGCCTGTACGCTTAGTATGTTGCTGAGATCCATCAGAAGATATTACGTTGTTGGTAAGTGAACTATATACACTTTGAATTGAGATTTAACAATCTCCCAAAATAGATCGGTTGCTGCACCATGGCCACCATGGCTGCACCATTGTCTACCTATATATTTATATAGGAACTAATAGAAGCAAATTGTAATTTTAAAAGGAAACTGTAACCACAGAACTACAAAAGTGTCATTGTTAACTCGTTCTCTACACGAGACCCATGGTGTAAAAGAAGAGACAACATCTTTATTTAACAATAAAGACACTCACTTAATGTTCCAATGTTTGGAGTTCACAATTTATTACAAAAATGAACGATTACAACAAGTAAGATTTGGTTGTGTAGGTTATAGTTATGACAGTCATTCAAAACATTAAACATATGATTGGCAATATGGCGGCCTTTTGGAAGGTGCGCAGAACATGACGAAAATTCGTCTTCCGTGGGCGCACACCTTCTTCTCTATTACACCATGACGAGACCTATGTGTGTCCTCGTTCTTCTCTCAACAAGTTAAAAAAAGAGAAGAAATATACCATTGCTGACTTTATTTTAAAATTACAGTTAGCTTCTATTAGTTCCTATATAAACCTATAGGTAGACAACGGTCGCTGTTGGCTGATGTCTTCCATTAAAACGGTCTATTGTCATGTTGTCAAATAATCTTACAGGTGTTGGTTTCGCCTTCCATGGTTGTCTTTTCATGGTCCTTATCGTGTTGAAACCAAGTGAAGATGACCCTGCGATCTTTTTTGTGATATCAGCAGCCTGGGGAGTGTGTAATGCTACGTGGGAAATGCTCAGTTTTAGTAAGTATACCTACACTATCAACATTGTAACTTCAAAATTAAAAATGGGGATTATAGGTGGTTAATATACTTAATTTCTGTTTCAGCCTTTCTGACTGGACATTACGCCGATCACTGGGAAGCCCCGTTTATCAACACGGCATTTTTCAAGTTTTCAGGACTGTCTTTGTCATTTTTGCTCCACGGTTTTCTCTGTAACATCTGGAAGTTATACTCTATAGCTTTTTTAATGGTTATAGCTGTGGTGTTTTTCGCTTGGCTAGAGATATGGATGGAAAATATGAGAAAAGTTAAAAATATCTCCAGATTATGACCTAGATTAAACTTTTGGTAGTTCGAAACGAATATTTTGTAGGACATATCAGTCTGATTGTTCGCTGAATTTTATTTTCTGGTTGATTTGTGAGAATTGTAAGGCATCTTATGGTATTCATATTCACACATAAAGTTAAACGCTCTTTTTATTAACAATAATAGTCAACCAGATCATAAAATAAAGTAGATTTATGTATAAGCATAAGGATACTATTTAAGACTTCCTCACAATCAGTTTGGAAATATTTATTCTGAGATTAACGTTAATCAATTAATGTAAGTTTAATACAAATAAGTAAACAACAAATAATATAATCTAACTCCTTAAGTATGCAACAAGTAATACAAATTAATTAGTTGAGTATGCAACAAGTAATACAAATTCACTACTTAGTTATGCAACAGGCAATACAAACTTCTTCCTAAATATTTCTACACCTTTTATAAAATGTATTCAAAGCTTATTGTGAGGAAGATCTACTCTTCTAATGTTTGTATAGATTAGAAAAGCCTTTTCCAGCATCCTAAATGCCAACTCTTCCAGAATTAGCAATTATTATTAATTCTACATCTCCCTAATGCAAAACTATTAATACTTAGCTCTTTGGAGCTCATTTTGTTGTCTGCATACTCATTTGATAATATTTCATGGTTTATAAGACACAGACTAAATGCTCTTGATAAAATAATAAGTCTGGCTTATCATAATTTCAGTTTGAGCTCAAAAAACTTACAGCTTAATTCTGGAAGAGATTTTTTGATGGTCGAAGCAAACACTTTTCTACTATTGGTCAGTATTTCACATTGAATGGATTGTAAACACATTTTGAAACCTATTAAATTGTAATAAGTATAATATTGTTTCTTTTTCAATTTGTATCCCAACATGGCGGCTGCGCTCGTGCATCTCCCAAACGGACAATATACACTGTACTTCATTTAAAAAGTATCTAAAGTTAAAAAAACAGAGGCCAGAAAACTGCTCTTAGCTCGTCAGCCTGTAAGAGAGAGGTAGAAAGTCAAAGGTTCTGTCTGACTTTCTCTAATGGCGCGCATGATATAGACTCAGACAAAGACAGAAAAACCCCTGATCCTCTGTCTCTTTGTCTCTTACCAGAGTTAAGACGGACATTCCCACTTATGAACAAGCTGATGAACTCGCGAGAAGAGGTTCAGCAACAGCATAAGCTGGACCAGAACCAGATCTTGGGACCACAAAGAAGGTAGTCCGAGGGCAAATACAAAAATGGGTACAAGGCCAACATAGACTTCAGTGGAGGAACACTCCAAAGCAGTTACACAGTACAACCTTCATAGGTGATACATGTGTAAAACGGGCCGAAGAACTACTGAATATCAGTAGGAGTAGGCTAAGAATTATTACAGGTTATCTAACGGATCATACCCCGGTGAAAGATCACCTGCATAAAATGGGGTTATATAACGGGGTCCTCAGCTGCAGACTTTGTGGCATGGAGACCGAGACTGGCACAGTTTTAAAGATTAATGGGCTTATTCTGTACAAGAATGTTAAATAACAGCGCTGTAAATCTTCAAGGTCGAGAGATGTTACGAAAAAGCTATTCTGTACGCTTTTGATGTAACTTACATCGATGTATAATAACATTTTCGCTGTTAAAATAACACCGAGAGTTTTGACACTGTTTGTTATAAGTTGAATTGTAAATTTCCATGAAATGAATAAAAATGAACAACAATATCATCCCATTTTTTGGACGGTGTGTATTAGCAATATTTAAACAAAAAATAAGCCAAATTTTAGGTTATAAATTGAAATAATTTTTTAGGAATTATGTGCGTATAAAAAATCCGTTTGATATACCAGAAGACCTTTTCATTGCCTATTACAGGCTAAATAAGGAAATTAATTTGATACTTAGAGCCACATGCGAAAAATCCAGGAAATGCAAACGCCATCCATTTTTTAAATAAATATGATAAATAAATAAAATCACTAATAAAATCTCTACATATAATATAGGTCTGTTCCAACCGCAGTCAGAAACTGTCAGAAGCGATCAGAGAATAACTGATCATAGTAAACAACGAGTTTACGTTCGCGTAATTTCTACCCCTGTTTGCAATGGTCGACTATTCTCTGATCGTTTCTGACAGTTTCTGATTG
>CAJUYH010001201.1:33925-51459 GCA_910591685.1 Galerucella tenella | reverse complement strand
TATATATATATATGTATATATATATATGTACATAGTAGTTAATTAACGCAAGTTTTATGAACATAAAAAAAAATCGGCGGAAAAAATATTTATACAAAAAAAAAACAATACAACAACAGGCAGATAAAGCAAATTTCGAATTAAATATGACAATAATAATTGTGATTTAATGTGTAGTATGATAGACAAATTGTTTTTGATTTTTTTTTTTTCATGCGCATGCATTTTGTATTGTGATATTTTTATTCGTTGTTATTATATTTTATGTTCACTTACCGTCGCACAGCTTTTGGCGTTTGATACGCGAGAAATGAACGCTGATTGCGGAATGCAGGCTGTTGAATTTCAACAATGTGTTCGCAACGCCGTCCAGTAGTACCGTGTGGACATGAACATACTAATCGACCTTCAGTCTCAAAACAACTACCTTGACCGCAAGCACCTTAGAAAATAATATATCCATTTCGATAACAAATATATAAAATATAGAAATGAAAGATAGCAAATGAAATTGTGATAAATAATAAATATTAACCTGGATAGCAAGATTCTCCAATGTTGTCACAGTCATTTCCACTAAATCCAGCGCGACATAAACAAGTATATCCCAGTTTAGTCGGAGCTTCTTGACAAACGCCAGAATTGTGACATGGATTTTCCGCACATGTCTCACACGTTGTCACACCAACACTCTCTGTTTGTTCACCAATAAGATCGAGCGTTCTATCGCCAATGATAACTCTTGAGACACATCCAACAAATCCAATACGCTTTGCACTTGAACGATCCTTAAATTCAATATACTCTGGTACACCACCAATATAAAGTGGCTCTTTCAAATCCAATCCTTGCTTTCTACCATGTGCAGTTGCTTTATATGGCCCTTCATCATCCACAAGCATCAATGCATCCTTTCTATTTCGTCGCAATTTAATCGTGTGCCACTCACCAAGTGTAATTGATTTTTGTGATCGAATTGTCGCTGGACCCGAACCAAGTTCGAAGCTATTCATTAAGAGAACATGAATAAATGAATCGGATCATTATTATTATTTAAGTGTCCATTACACGGAGAGAATTCGGTACTAAATATTGTGATTAAACCAGGAGGAAAATTTACTCTACATTCCAATACGCTTGGGACATTATTAGATTCGGATACTCATTACAATATGTCTTAGGAAATTTTAATTTTGGCATTGGTAAAAATTATTTGATTTCTGCAGATAATCTATGGTAAAGTGCAATTTTACCATGTAATATATCGTACAAAATATTCGATATGTAAAAATTACAACGGGTCAAAGCGTAACATTTTATATTGTAAAATGAGTATGATTATTCAGATTAATTTAATAAATATACTAGTATGAAGTGAATACTCCTATTATTACTATTTAGTTGAGTAAAACATATTCTCGATTCACGAAATATTTAGAGCAGCATACACTGAAAATTCGCCAAAAATTATACAATATTTTATGACCTGTCGATGTTCACCAGGCTTAGTATGGTGCACAAGGTGATATTTAGTATAAAATTTTCTCCATATAGAATTAAAAATCAAGATAACATTTATTTATTACCTAAATTCAGGATATCCGCCGACCAATGAGAGAATAATAAAGTCGCCATTGCCGTGTAAATTCTCGGGATTATAAAGAATTATTCCATCATAGTTTTCGGGTTTAAATGAGACTTCAATATTGAATTTCAGATATGAATCGGGCACAGGTGGCAAAGCAATATAACTACGTGGCGCTTGACTAAAGTTCGGTATCACTCCCGTTACCACCAAAACTGTTGGAACTTCAGAACTTTCTATACCGTTTGATGCTGTACAGATATATGTGCCCGCATCCTCCGCTTTTACCTTTACCAACGTCATTATATTCTGCAATACGAGACAACGATTTAATTGAATATTGCGAACTTGGATGACGTTCACAAAGATAACGATAATTGATGAGAGTTTATATTAGTGTGTGAATTGATGAGTGAATTAATTAAAATACATACCTCGTGCATTGATACATTTGGAAGTAAACCACCGAGTTTACTCCATTTGAATGTTACTGGACCTTCCATATCGACACGACAACCCATTTCAATGCTGGAACCGTATGGCACACTCTTCATTTCAATAGCTGGTTCGTCATTTTCACCGCCTACAATATTTAAACGTTACATTTTAATTTTTCAAATTATAACAATCTTCCAAACGTCATTTCATGTTTGTTATAATATTCAATCAATCAATGAACTAAGTTATACTCACGAATATTCCAAGTGAAACGTGCGTTAATAAAAAGAATGTAAAGTGATGGTAGTAATTGTAAATTATATAAATTAAAAATTGATATTATATTGAAATTGTTGGAAAAATAATATCAATTCGACTACCTTGAACGATGAGATTGTATACTTGAATAAATCCACCCTCTTGAGAGTCAACACGACATCGATAAATGCCACTGTCACTCATTTGGACATTGGCGATGCGTAGATTGTCCTCATACACTTGGGCATTTGATGGCAATGAGTTGTGGTCAGTTCTCATCCATTGATAGCGCGCTCGCTCTTGGTGTCGTGATGAGAATACACAACGTAGATCAATTGTGTCGCCGATATTAACAATGTCTGATGACGGTACAATGTGAACGACTGGACCAGCAGGTGCTACAATACAAGATATTTTATTGATGTTAATTATTATTTATTTATTCATTTTTTTTCAAATATATTTACTCTGAAAATAGCCAGCCCCAGAGAGAAATGTAAATAATTTATAAACAAAGACGATAAACATAGGTATATTGAATTCAATTTGAATCACATATAAAAAAAAAAGGAAATTGTAACAAGTCAGATGTTCCCCTATACTTTTCATCACGATAGTTACTTGAATATTCAACTAGAACATTTGAGAAATGGTGAAGAGGTCAATTCGGGAAAAGCGAAAAAATTCATTTTGGAAATTTTTCATTTTTCTTGGACCAACGGTTGGACAAATGTTGACAAATACAATTTTCAAATTTCTATTCGTATACTGGTCTTATTATAACGTGATGAAGAGTAAGAAAAAAAAAAAGAACACAACAGGAAACAACAAATAATACCGGGGAATTACATGAAATAAGACGCAACAAGGTAACAAAGCTAATTTACAATATAGCGTAGAGAGTCTAACTAATTAGCTAAATACAGAAGGCAAAAGAGATGTATAAATTGTATACATATATAACAAACAAAGGCAAACACACACACACACACGACACAAAAATCTCAAAACAAACCGCGTCGTCGATGGAGATATTGGCGATATCGCGGGATGCGGCAGAAGCGTTCATCAGTAGCGTCGTGGCAGTGAACATAGCCGTCGCAAATGTTATCCAACGTTATGCACTCTCGACTTCTGCATAGGTACAATCCATTGGCACACTGTACCGAAGGGTACACTGGCATGCAATCCGCAAGCGAATAAACTACTAAATCATAACGCGTAGTCAAAAATAATAACTCAAATAATTATGAATATCTTCAAGGAGAAACTTTGAATGACAAAGATAATGAGAAACAGAGAGCAAAAATGAGAGAGAAACAGAGAAAAAGATTTCATGATGCCGTGTGGAATGATAAAATTGTCAAACGCTCCCGTCATACATTGATCCAGTTCTTCCATATTCTTACATTGCTAAAAAAGCAATCACTCAATCAAAATATGAATAGAAAAAAAAAAGAATGAAATAAACAAACAAAAAAATCAACGTGTATATATATATATGAATAAAAGTGGATTGGTGCTGTATGGTACTGATTTGTGCCGTTTCCATGTTCATTATTAATAAAAGTGAAAAGAAAAAATAGCTCTTGGCGTTTTCATACTCACATCCAACATTGAGATTAATATAATCACTGGAAACCCCGTGCGCATTGCGAATTTCACAGATATAACGGCCACTATCCTCTGGTTTAACTCTCGATAATTCCAAGTAATTTTCACCAAGTCGCGAATTTGATGGCAATGATTGACCATCTTTTCTCCAATTTATTGAAACACGCTCGCGGGTTTCACATCGGAGTGTTACGGAATTTCCAGCTAGAGTACTCACATCATGTTCAAGTGCACGCACACCCACGTCATTATAAGAATGTTCTATTAAACCAAAAAATACAATGGCGTATAGGAATACCAATAATACTTCTTCAATTGATAATTGTTACTATAACAAGACACAAAGTTTAGCTCACCATTCACCAACACTTCAGCCACGGCTTCAGCTGTACCCGCGTCATTTGACGCTTTACAAACATACTTTCCTGCGTCGCCATATGTAATTCCATGGAATTGAAGTACACCCTGGTCATGGCTCACTGAATGTGGCAATGAACGACCCGTTGCAGCCCATTCAATTTTCAACGGCTGATCACCAACTGCCGAACAATGAATCGACGGACTTTCACCTGGTGCAACTGTTTGACGATTTGGATTCAATTCAATTCTCGGTGGCGCTATATTAACAAAAAAAAAAACAACATCGACAAACAACAATGAAATGGAGTGCACAAGTGGCCGTGTAACCATCTACACAATAAAACAAACATCAATACTTACAAATAATTTGCAAATGCGATATAGCTCTAAATAATTCCACGCCAACGTGATTTAATCCAAGACAAACATATTCTCCAGCCGCGTCTTTTGTCACATCAGGAATCGTAAGAATACCACCATGTACAGTACTACCAGTGGGCAATGGTCGTCGATCACTTCTCTTCCAATCCAAATAAATACGCGAATCATCCGGACCCATTACTTGACATCGCATTTCAACATTTCCACCATTAGGTATTCTCAAATAGTCTTCAGGTATACGTACACCTTCATTCGTTCTTGTTGCGGGTTCGTAGCGTGATCCTGAGCCAGGGCGTTGGCCCGGTCGATCGCACGGCACATCGCCACGACATGGCGGCACTTCATTTACATCATTGTAATCATCATCTTCAATACGAACTTGAATTCTCTCTTCAGTTATACCCGCGGCATTTGTCGCAGTACACGTATACGATCCTTCATCGTCCAGTGACATAGACATAATTTCATGTATTGCCGTCAACGGTGTCGCAGGCGATGCTCTAATTGGTGTAAATAATTGATGAGTGCCACCGTGTTTACTCCAAATAACTGTTGGCTGTGGAATACCCTCAGCGCTACATGTTAATCTCACTCTACTTCCCATTTTCACTTGGACAATGCCATTATTTGGTGTTATTGTAATGACTGGAATTGCTTGAACTTCAATGCGCGCAATTGCGGACGATGTGCCGACTTCATTTGATGCTGAGCAAACATAAGCACCACCGTCATTCACCGTTGTATTTATTATTCGTAATAAGCCACCGGGATGCTGTTCAATATTAGCTGCGAAAATCCGTCCGTCTTGACGCAACCAACGTATTTCAGGAACAGGCAAACCCGCAACCACCCGACATTGCAAATCAACCGAACCACCAAGTGTTACTGTCTGTATATTCTTTGGATACAGTTCCAATGCCGGAGTTTCACGTGGTTGCACTTCAATCATAGCACTGGCTTCAAAAGTGCCTGCAGCATTTGTCACACGGCAAATATAAACACCACGATCGGAAACTTGTGGATTTATTATTTTCAATGTATTTTCATATTGCTGTGCATTTGGTCCAAGCGATGATTCACCATGTTTAATCCATTTAACTTGCAACTCATGATCGCGCGCGTCAATATGACACTTGACTTCGGCAATACTGCCCTGCGCTACCACTTGTCGCTCAGGTTCAACTCTTACCCGCAATGGATTTCGTTTGGGATGAATTGTTATTAATGCACTTGTACTTGATTCAGTGCCCTGATAACTCGTTGCTATACAAACATATATACCGGAATCACTTGGAGCTGGATTGACAATTGTTAAAACACCATCACGTTGACTTGCTGATGCTGGAAGTGATAATCCAGCTGATCTTGTCCAGCTTACACTTGAATGATAATGCGATCGAGAACATACGAGACGCACAACGTCACCGCTCGGTCCATTCCACTCTTGGGGTGTGATGATTGGGCCTTGATCGGGATTTGTATTTGTCGGTGGTCGATCGGGATTTGCTGTTACATAGAGAATTGTTGTTTGTTCACTTATACCAATGGCATTACGTGCAATACACTTGTACTCGGCTGCGTCATTTTTCGTTGCTGCTGGAATACGCCATACGCCATTGTAAAATGATGATTCCGGATTCATTTCACCTTGAACGCGAACCCATTCAAGTTCAGGTGGTGGATTGCCAGTTGTATCACAATTAAATTCAACGGGCTCGCCCTCTTTCACTTGCTGATAAATTGGTGTTATAGTGACTTTTGGTTCAACTCTACTTGAACCTGTGAAGAATAATAAATAATTTTTGTATTTTTTTTGCTGTTGAATTAGTCATCGCAAATTATTAAATAATGATACCTGGAATATCTAACAAACTTTGGGGAAATGCTGCGTCCATTATGAATAATTATTTGATAGGTGAAACGATATTTAAAAAGTAAAATTTTCGAGATTTTTTATTTTTATTTGTAAATAATGATAACTCACGGCCAACAGAGAGGGTGACTTTTTCAATGGCAATATTAACGCCGTCGCTCACTTGACAGATATAAACACCACTGTCGGATACACGAACGTCATTAATAATAAGGAGGCCTTTAGCATCGTCCAAACTTCGTTCCGGCAATCTGCCACCTTCTTTCTCCCATCGAATATGAATTGGATTCTGTGCATAATATATTGCATATTGGCAATTTACCATATATATTCAATAATCTATCATTGCAAATAATATTTGTAATTGTGGGAAGACTTACATGATCCAATGAACGTCCAGAGCAATGGTATCTCACTGTGCTGCCAGTGTGTACTATTTGGACTTTCTTCTCTTGAATTGAGACAATAATTTTTGGTGGCATCAACGGTGGCGATGTTGAATATGGCGTTGTCGTTGGATAATCCACTGAGAAAATACCAATTTGTTTTAAATTACTATCAGTGTTACGATTAGGATAAAAAAATTTATCCATAACAGTTAAAGCATTCATTTCAAATGAGATATAAAATCACTAGAAAGTTTGGTTTGCTCGATACTTTTTATCACAATAATCAATCGAATATTTAATGAAGCAATTCGATAAAGTTTTCTTTTAGATTTACGCGTATTCCCGAAATATTTCTTGCTATTACGTGATAAAAAGTGGAGAGCAAATAATAGAAAATGTAATGTTCCCGAAGATCCCAAAAACCATAAACAATGCAGGTAGACTTGAAGCTACATCATTTTTTATCGACAGAAGTTTAAAAATATTTCAGGAACGATCACGATGAACTGTTTGAAATGAAAAAAAAAATTTTTTTTAATATATAATTGCTTTTAAACAAACACGAAAGCCGAACGAGAGTATTATCAGCTCGTTCTGCCCAACCTGGTGATATTGTCGTAGAAATTGTTGCTAATTCATTTCCATATCGATCCATAATTGAACACTCAACATAACAAGGATGTTGTCCAACGTGAACGTTCCATAATTTATACGCTCCATTATTAGTTGGCACAAGTGGACCAGGATTCATCGCCCATGCCGTCAACGGTAATCCATTATAAGGCAACAATTTAAAATAAATATACATTGTATATCCATGATAATATTCGCATTTAAATTCGACGGTTGAATAACGTACAGCCTCTGGTTTAATAGGCATCAAACCTACACGTAGCTCAGCTAAATACATCATGCAATGTGTTAATTTCATTCACAAAAATTATTTTATAAACATCAAACAAAATAATGAAAAAAAAAAAAAATAATATCATCAAGAATTAGAATTATCAATAAAACACATGTCACGATATATAATAAAATTATTTTCCATTTTATAATTTAACTTGCTATCGATATTTTTATTAATACCATTCAAAACTTACCGGTTTCTTGACAATATTGTCCAGTATATCCAGAGAGACAGTGACATTTAACCTGTCCACCACGACTAATCTCACAGCTTTCTTCATGATCATTGCACGGACATGGATTGCATGATCCAAGAACGCTGATAGATCTGTCGCTTGTATCACGATAATATCCACGTGCGCATGACTCACACGATGTGCCAATGTATCCAACTGGACACCGACACGCCTCAATAAGTGTTGCACGCTTTTTACCCGTAAGATTTTCCACAGCTGTGTCCAAAATAATATCACTTATATATGATGCGACCATACCCTCATTGTACGATGCACGTACAAGAATCGATTCGACATTTGATAATACAGTCATGAGATCTGTGCGCGATGCGCTGCGAGGTCCCTCAATCGTTAATCGACGCCATTGGGATTCATGCAATGGCACTGAATATGTGGTCGCAATATCATGCATCAATTCATGTTGATTTGTCCAAAAAAGTGTAATACCATTTCCACTCAATATCACATCTTGATCTTTGATCGATGGTGTACCAGGATACGCACTGTATCGTTGAGTTAATGTCAAATTACCGCCATAACTTTTGATTTTGTTGCCGGTGAATGTCGGTGGCAATGACCAGAACAATCGATTATTACGATTTGACGGTGTAAAACGAAGACCAATTTCATTCATAGCGACATTTATATCAAAACCATCGTCAATTACATTCAAACCAGCTGTGTCGGTAATTGTAAATCCGTGACTTGTATCGTAGACCCACATTGGTATTTCTTGAAGATATAATGAACTCTCATGGCATTGGTCGCTCACACCGCTACAGTAACACTCGGTACATCCATTAGGATTATCAATTGATAAACCAAATGTTGATGTGCGACAACGATTGCAACTTGGCCCTTCTACATTCAATTTACAAATGCATCGTCCGTCAAAGCACGCAGGATTATCCGTACCTTCACTATTGCAATATTGACAATTGTCCGTATATTTATTTGATGGCTTACAATCGACGGGAGTGCCTTGTGTTGCATCACCCTCATAATTAACCTCGCAAATTTCACAACTATCGCCCGCTGTATGATCAGCGCAATTTTCACATATTCCCGTTTCCGAATCGCATTGACTCGAGTGCCCATTGCAATTGCACGGTTCACAGATACCAAGATACAGCCCTTCAATGGCACGTGTATACCCAACCGCGCAATCTTCACAAGACAGTCCGGAATAGCCAACAGGACAGCTGCATTCCTCCACTTCAACGGCACGTTCCTTTCCAGTATTATATTTCTCAGCGGTATCCAATGACACGAGTGAAATTGCCGCTTCGTCGGTATGCGTAGTGTATGTCGCTTTAATTCTTATTGCTTGAATGTCAGCCAATGCCATAAGAAGATGTTCTCTATCAGCCTGTGTGCCGTCAGTTCTTTGCCAAAATTGTTCCAATAGCGGTACGGAAAAGGATTGCTGTGTTGTGGGATCAGGTGATTCGCGCGAATAATACAACAGTTTAATGTCATTTGAGCTGATTAATTCGACATCAGCAGCGTTATTTCTTGAACTTTGTCCACCGGGTGACGGTACGTATCTTACGGTGTATTTCAGATTACCGCCGTATGATGTGATTTGATCGCCCAAAAATATACTTGGCAATTGCCAATAATAAACATCACCATTGCCACGATTTGGAAAATCACTGTAGCTTATTTCACGTTGAAATGAATCAAGATGTATACCAGATACAATCGCTGGTGCATTTGGATTTAATGACTCGACTAATGAGAAGTCACGAATTGAATTGGTGAATGAGACGTGAATCTGTAGAAATATAATGTAATTATTTCCATCTATTCATTTATATTCTCGACTACAGTGAATTTATTTGATAAAAAACAAAATTTCTGTAATTTTACCTCATTTCTGTACCAATTTGATGATGCACAACGATTAGTGATGCCCATACAGAAACAGCTTATGCATCCAAATTGATTTTTCGAGGAGATGTCAAATGTGTTGGGCTTGCATTGGTCGCAAAGTAAACCAGTGGCGTATTGCTAGTGAAAAATAATAAAAAAAAAACAAGAAACAAAATCCAGTTAATTTACTTTATTATTTATTGTTTAAATAGAGGAATAGAAATTATTATGACATTTTTCTTTTCATGTATTTGCTTTACAATTACATTAATACTTACATTAATGGCATATGCAAATAATCCCAAATAGGTGAAAGCAATAACAATAGATATTACGATAATAATGCAATGTTGTACATTGTATTTTATAGTGATGAAATGGTAAATGTAATTGTGGAATAAAAATTTGATACCTTGCATCGGCATTTTCCATCGTCATCGGGTGTTGTTGTTAAACTTCCGTGTGGATCACATTTGGGTTCGAGGACACACATATCACCAGGAATAAGCGGATTACCATGATAGCCTTGTGCACATTGTTGACATCGTTCACCAGCATAACCGGGTGGACAGTCACAAATTGGTTGTTGATTTGATCCAAGGCGACATGTACGAGCGAATCTATTATCAAAATAATATTATTATTAAATACACCCGTCGGTTATTTGTACGATTGAACGAGTGAATGAAGGACCGCGGTAAATTTAGTAACAAACGACTCACTGATTAGCAGGATTTGTCAATGGACATGGACAAATCATACATTGAATATTTCGTGATGGATCGCCATAATAACCCGGTGGACACGATGCCGGCTCATCACGATAGCAATCACCCAACCAAGATCCCGTTTTTCTTCTCAAATATCCTGGCGCACAATGTTCACAAGATAATCCAGTATATCCTAAAACATTTCAGGTAGAAAACATTTCATGTTAATTGAAGTTTTGTTTGGAACAATTAATTTGACCTATTCTACATCAATGATTAATAAATAATCGAAATATTTGTGATGAAACAATTACACAATTGTAAAAGAATGTCATTCATTCACACCTACTAACATTCAGCTATTATTTATGATTAAAGTAATAAAATATTTATAAAATAATTAATAATTATAGACATACCGGTAGGACAGGAGCATTCTTCCACGTATGAAGCACTTCCCAATCCGGAATTCCTCGTCTTCGCACTATCCATAACAATTTCAGTTATTGCAATATCTAATTGCGGTGAATCATCATATTTTGCTTTAATAAGTATATTCTCAACGTTTGCAAGAGTCATCATGATATCCTGTCTGGTAGCCAATCTTTCACTTCCATTTTGTGTCGCATACCATTCACCATAGAAAAATCTTACTGACTCCTCAACTTCACGATCCGGCACCATTGATTTACCACGATGAATCAATATATTGCCATTTCCACTTAGAATTACCGATGGTGAACTATTATTTCTGCCTTCACCTCTATATCGTACTGTATATTTCAAATATCCACCGTACGATTTTAATTGCGAACCGAGATAATCTTCGGGCAATGCAAAATACGGAATGTCTGATGAAATTAATTCATTTGAATAAGGTATGGATATATCAACACCGTCACGACCTATAGGTTGTATTTCTGCAATTTGATTTCCCAAATCACCACGAATTCGGGGCGCGGATGAATACGGTGAAAATTCAACGGCCACAACTTTATGACGATCAAATGGCGGTAAAATTTGATAAGTAAATAAATCAGCGCTTCGACATTCATTGACAACACCAAAGCAGAAACAGGAAATACAATCTTCTCGGCGTCTCGCTTCATTGTTGAATGTTCCCCTTGGACATGGATTATCCGGTCGATCTTTCACAACGAGTATTGCATCGGGTACAGCAAAAACAAAACCGCCGACATTGATAGCCTCGCATGAATACGCTCCCTGATCAGAAACAGCGATATCGGGACAGGTGAGTGTTCCAGTTCCATTTGTTGATATTGAACTACATTTCGATGGTATATGACCCCAATTCAAACGCCAATTTATTTCGGGTATTGGTACACCAATAGCTGTACATGATAATATCATTGTTTCACCGGGTTCAAGTACTACCATTGGCACTGGCGGTTTTGTGATATAAACTGGTGAACAGCCAATTTCATCGCTACCATCTTGACAATCACGCTCCATATCGCAATGATAACTCTTTGGTATACATTGATCATATTTTTGACATTGAAATTCATCATAACGACACGATGAACCTGGCGGTGGTGTACCACAATTTTCTTCATCACTACCGTCCGCACAATCTTTATCGCCATCACAACGCCATATTTTACTGACACACTGTTTTGACGCGCATCGAAATTGATTCGGTTCACAGCCATGTGGATTGCATCGCATCTCATCTGATCCATCAACACAATGGAATTCACCGTCGCATACTTGAGATTTTAGTATACAATCGCCGTTGCTGCATGTGGCCTCGTCGTATTTACAAACTTGAGGTGGTCGTGTTGGTGGTGGATCGAATTTTTCCACTTGAAGATGAACCGTTACATGTTGGCCAGGTGTTGACTGGGAATATCCTATTGCTTCGCAGATATAGGGCCCGGCGTGGTCAAGTTGAATATTTGGAATTTCTAATCTTCCATTGATGTCACGTGCGCCTGGCGGTAATGGTAAATTATTTCCACGTAGCCAACGTACTCGCGCACGAAGCAAACCTTCGTCACGACACTGGAATACAACTTCTCGACCTGGAGGAAATTCAAATGAATTATTTATTGAACAGGTGCATGAGCCGACGAATTAATGCTATGTAATAATGTTTCAGTATATAATTTGCGGTTGCCCAAAATAAATTCAGCAAATAGGCGATATATTTTTTAGCATGCGTAATTTATATCGTTCATGCGTCTCCATGATTTGTTTATGTCACTTCAATGATTTTTATCTATTTGATTGTGTAGCATCATGATGAAATATTACGAATAGTGCGAATAAATAAATGTAGTTATGAATATTTATACACATTATTGAATATATGATGAGAGTCAATAATGATTTTAGCTGGAATATGAAGACACACACGTTAATACAGAGACGAAGATTTCACATTTTGTTTATGCCTATTGTACAGTTTTTATAGTATATTGTGTTATGCATTCTCAAATTTTATTATTTCATTTAATTGACCATTTTTTTCTTTTTGTTTTCGGTTTGCATTAATATATCGAATAATATTAAGAACCCACATGAATTATGAATGTTTGAATGTGACGTAGCCAAACATTAAAAAATGCAATGAAGAATTAATTATTGTTTGTTGCACTTTTTCATTGTTCTTTCATTTATTTATTTTTTTTTTGTTTTTGAATAGCAAACTATGTCGCGAATAATTTTTATTTTTTAGCTACATCACTCGACACTGACACATGATTTTCAGGCTTATCCCGGCGAAAAAAAAAATCTTACCTTGTCGCATCGGAGCTGAATCCAAGCGAGAAACAAAGAAACAACATATACATATATGTTCATTAATTCAATAATAAAAATTTTGTTTTCTTATGTCATACAAGTAATGCGCTTCGATTATAAATTATTTATTCATTCCAATTAAAAATCATCTCTATCATCCGATATTATTGGATTGAAAAATGAATAAAAACAGACTGAAAAAATATTGGAGATGTAAATAAAAAATGTCATAATGAATCACACTCACTTTCTTTAATTATCTGTTCGCTTGGATAAGTCTTCAGATTAATTTCATCTCTGCTTCCAGCGTTATCGATATCTAAATCAATAATAAATACAAACAATCAAATAATATAACGTGATTTGTCACTAAATGAATCATAGTTTTATACGTACTACATCCGTCTTCATCAGATCCATCGCTACATTCAGGTATTCCATTGCAACGCGATGAATAATGGATACATGATCTGTCCGACGAACAAGTAAATTGTCCTGAAGGACAATGACGTTCATCTGGTGGTGTTGGTAATGTCGTTATTTCTTTTTCAATAAAAGTGAGAAAAAAAAGAAGAAAAACAATTTTAATAAAGTAATTAGTGATTACTATAAATACATTTAAATTAATCGCATAGATATATTAAATTGTTGCTCACCGCATCCATCCTCATCTGAACCGTCATCACAATCAATCACTCGATCGCACTTTTGCTCACCGGAAATGCAGTCACCATTATTACATTGGAATTGACCTCTCGCACATCCTGCAGATACAAAAATAACAACAATATTGATGAAAAATGAAAAAAAATAAATAAATAAATGATTTTCACAAGACTATTTTTATCAATAACAAATACCAATTTTACAACATGAACAACATCAAAATATCAATGTATGTATAATATAATACTATATAAATATCAAAAAACAAACGGCATTGAACAAAATTAATGAGAACACCATTTGTATTTCATCAGCTAATTAACGACGAACTACAGTTTAACTAATATAAATATATTGCCATGATGTAATATGTATCAAAAGGTAACATTTCATTATTAATTGCAACAGATACATGGTCGATAGGGCACAATTTTTTATTATTACGTTGCACAAGGGAAAGCCAAGAGAAGCTGCAAGTCTGCTGGGAATTATTTCAATTATATAAATAAATAAGTAATTATACTTCCGTCACTTTGAATTTATACTGAGAACAGAAAAGTACTGATAGTTAATGCAAACGAATATATGTATATATATATACATATGTATATATGTAGAATACAAAATTATTCAATTGATTCAGTCGAATTCTATCTACAATCCTCTCGCGCATACACGAATTAAAATATTAAATAGCGACAATTAAATGATGGATCCAGGTCTCTATATACATTATTTATTGCTGCCAACATCAGCGTATAAACTATATCATTTGATCATCCAAATTTATTATTGCGAGAGGATTTACTAAAGGACTAATTCTACAAACTCGGGAATAATATCTATGTTTTATATTTACCAGGCAAAAGATGCACTATATATAACAGAAAAAATCATTTGTCAAGTGAATTTGGGTACCGTGACATGAGAGCCCACATGGCACGATATCCTTCATGTTTTTTTTTTTTCTTTGATTGTTCAATTAATTAATTTTTTTTTTTTCTTTTCAAATAGAAGGAGCAAATACGATGTATATATATTTATATATTTGTATATTTAAATATTCTACTTCACCGCCAATGGCCTACATATAGTCTATAGTTGACACTAATACCGAATGAGTAATATACCATGAATAATAAAAATTACAGGAGTATTTATAGGCGAACGATAATAGCAAAAATGAAGAATAAATAAATATTGCAAAGTTATTATTGCTTTGTACTTTTCATCACGGTAATTAATCAAATATTTTTAATCAATGACACTCTCAAGTTGTCACTTAAAATCGGTTTTAATTGGAGGCTACACGAATTTTTTGTCATTGTCCATCTACATTATAACTGTTGAAATATAAATATTTTTTGGTCCAGCTATTTGCAAGATCGCGTGTCAAATTGAATATAGCCAAAGTGCTCGACAGACAAATATAGAATTCTTTATAAATACGTTTTTTAAATATTAGATATTAATGGAGAGTGAAATTCTTTTTATCCATGTGTCATTTCAAACAATCGACAAAATTTTTTCATTACGTTTCATATGAATTCATCATAATAATAAAAAATAAAAAATAAAAAATAAAAACGTCAATATTTCACTGAATTTGCACTCTCCAATTTCCAATACTTCCTCCATGTTTTATCATCACGTGATGAAAAGTTGAAAAAAAAAAAATAAAAAAATAAATAACCCCGTGACAGTATTTCATAATAAATCCATCAAACAAATTAAAATACCAACACTGTGTACCAATCCATACTAATAATCAACTAATATAAAATCAAGAAAAATAATGACAAATAATAATAATGAAGAAAAATGAAAAATCGAGATTGTCGTGGTGATATTCAATTCTAACCAAGGCAGAATTGTTCATCGGTAAAGTCTCGACAATCGTAGAAATTGTCACATCGATGAGCCGCGGGTATGCACATGCCGTCAGCACAAATAAAATCGCCAATTGCACATATCCTCGTTGACGTGACATTCGCAATGTTATCCTGTGACTTGATCATAATGTCCAGGCCAACGATTCCTGAAGTACTTTTTAGTGACGACTCATCTACACCTAGAATTATACACACACCCAAGCATACGCACGATGGTGCAGGTTATTCATCCGTAATATTCATACGGTAATATTCATTCGTTTAATTCGACCATTAATTCCACATTGGAATTATATATTCCTACAATCTACTAATACATAGTAGAATTGTACATGATAATACATATATATTTACTAATTAAATATATTTAATTGTTATGTAATGACGCTATGATGTTTGCTATGTATATTAAATGCGGCGGGAATATTATTGAATATAATATTGGATGATGATGTACGAATTACTCACCGCGACAATTTGATTCGTCCTCATTCGTTGAGCAATCTCGTCGGTTGTCACAAACAGCTGACAATGGAATACATGTACGATCATGACACGTGTATTCATCACTTCTGCACTCGATAACACTTGGATAAGTTGTATTGTTCGCTGAAGAATAATTAAAAATAAACAATGAGAAGGTGAGTAAAAAAAGATTAATTTACACATTTAGCTAACTTCTATGCTTCTAGGCATAGCAATTAATGATAAACAATTTTCTCACGGCAATTAATCTCGTCACTTCTATCATGACAGTCAATATTGTGATCGCAGAAGAATTTTGCGAGGATGCAAACACCATTGGCGCAAGGCAAGTGACCACTTGGACAATATGGCGATTCTGAAATAAATTCATACATTATATTATTATATATTGTTTATTTATTATTTTATTATTTTTTTTTCAATCGTCCAGTCGAATACATACGACTGTAGAACAGTATATTTATATATGTGAGATATGTACAAAAGAACGATGTGCACAAATAAATCACGAGAAATCAAAATAAACTAAAGAAAAAATATATATATATACACATTCACTCATTTTATTGAATAATGAACACGAGAAGAATAATAATATAATTTTAAACAGAAAGAATATTTACAAAAAAAAAAAAAGGGAAGAATAAACTGTGACAGTCGAAATAATGATAAAAATTTCTGAAAGATAAACAATTGACTTCACCATAACATGATCATAAAATTCGAGTTGTTTCGAGCTTGACATATGGTAGATAAAAATTATGTGCACATTGCTATTTGTCATGCAATCATTGATCGCTTTACACAATCAAAAAAATAAAGAAAAAAAAAAACAACAAAAATATATTCATCGATTAAAAACTATATAGAAGAGAAAATAGATATAAAATATTGAACAAGTTGTTCGTTTATTATTATAACACAACATGAGCTGTAAAGTGAAAATTTAATAGATGTGCGCATATAGATATAGTGTCATACGATATATTATCGGTATGGAATCTACGAGCTACACTATGCAGTTACGTATGCTGGTAAATGTATCTATAATAATAATAATTATGATAATAATAATACTAGTAGTAATATGTGTTTG
>CAJUYH010001201.1:12717-33825 GCA_910591685.1 Galerucella tenella | reverse complement strand
ATATATATATATATATATATATATATTCACAGGAAATCAGGCAACCTGTGCTGCAAAGAGATGAAGAAAATAGTGACAGTGAAGAAGAAGATAGTGGATGCCCGTGACAATGAAAAATGCATTAATATATACACATGAATATACATATATATATATATATAATTATAAATATCAATATAATTGCATCGTTCACTAAAAATTATTTTGTGCTGAAATGTGTATAAATATATATATGTATGTATATATATATATATATATATATAAATATAAATAAACAAAAAAAAAATGATATAGTACAAGACAGTAGTGGGCGACAAGTGGTGAACATTTTATATGACTGTCGCGCACGGTCGATTACTAACTATAAATGCCGGATCGTTAATTACTGACAGGCAGCGCGATAACGTTTATATTCAAGTCGATTATAATATTATAATTGCGTTTTATCATGCGGTTAATATTCGTGAGCATGAAAATATAGATATATATATAGATATGTGTGTAGCAGGTCGCCGGCAGTTCATGAGTGGTCAACATTTTGTAGCCGTGCTTGGGTGTGTTTATGCCGAAAGTGAGCTCTATGACAGTTATGTAAGAGCAAAACATCATAATTCGATTGTTTATGATGAATATGATGAGAGCAAAAGACCAACATGGACAGAGAAAAAAGAGTTTGAATAGTGAAGAAGACGAAAAAAAATAAATAAATAAATAAAGTTAAAAAGAAAAGGATGAAATCCAAAGGAATTTGATAATAAATAAATTCTCCGTACTGCAATTGATCTCGTCCGAGCCATCACGGCATTGAGGTATATCATCGCAACGTCGTCTTTCGTCCAAGCACAATCCATCATTACATCGGAACATTCCAGTAGGACATTCGTTCACTACAATTATGGCATTTTTTTTTTCTTTTACAAGCTATATAGCTATACAAATAAGTCCCACTTAACCAAATCACAATCATAGCTTGTTTGTAGATAGCAATAAAGATAAAGAAATAAATAAAATCCCCAAGCATGAATAATTACCGCATCCAGCCTCATCAGATCCATCGCGACAATGATATTGACCATCGCACCTCACCCTTTCCGGTAGACACTCACCACTACTGCATCTAATCTCGTCAATGGCACAGTTTCCTTCGCCACATATACAGATCAGTATAATTATAGCAGCCGTTTCAAATGCAATAAATGAAATAGTAATGATATAGTAATAAATAGATATATTAATATGGAAGAAAATAAAAAGCAACCAACAAACTGCGTCAATGCAACTTCATAAAAATTTCAATGATTGATATAATTGAAAAAAAAAAAAAAAAAAAAATTAAGGCAAGCAGTAGACTGGCCCAATGCTTTTCATCACGTTGGTATGTTGTATTGAAGATTTGGAAATTATATATAATCACTAATTATTAACTATGAATACATTTTTGGAATTAACTGAAATTTGAACCGAAATGGAACGTGGCAATTTATCATTTCGCCAATGTTGAGTTATTGCATAAAAAATTGCAAAGCTTTTTTTTTTGTTTTTGTCAAACTCAAGATTACACAGCTCTGTATTGCAAACAGACAGCAGTTTAAAAAATGACTTTTCATAAATATAAATAGTTCATAAAATGTAAAAATTATTTTATATTCACCCGAATGAAATTCAAAACATTATCAATATTTATTTTTATTTTCATGAATTTAAAATGAAAAATATATATATATATGTATTGAGATATATGTTAATTGTGCAATTGTAAATTCTAGACGCTTAAAAATAGTAGAATACATTGACAACGTGATGAAAAATATAAATGAAAGATATCGAGAAAAAGTGTGAATAGAAAAGCTGCCCTTACCGCACTCTTGCTCGTCACTGTTGTCATAACAATCAGGAATACCATCACATCTGCGATGTAAGGATATACACTGACCATTTCTACAACGCATTTCTGCTGTTCGATCGCATTCAGACGGTCTATGTGGCACCCAATTCGACGTTGACAAATCTACTTGCACATACACACAACCCAATAATCATGACATATTGTCACACAACACATGTAACTAATATAATTTATAAATAATACGAAACTTATTGAGCAATCTCATTATTTTGCATTCGAAATCATCCAATTAAGCACACATTGAATATATGTGAAGCATAAACATTATACTATATAAAAATAGGACGAGAAACAAAACAAAAAAGGGATAACTAATGATAAAATAAATAAATAAAAAAGTGATTTCAAGCACTAAAACATAAATAGCATATTAGCGTACTGGTATGCGAGTTGGTGGTGTGGACGATGGTATCATTTGATATACTGCGCACTCCACAATCCTCATCACTTCTATCCGGACAATCTGGATGACCATCACATCTGTAGATGTCTTCGATGCATTTTCCACCAGTTGCGCATTTGAATTGTGTAGGCGTGCAACCCCGATCTGTTAGCATCAGCGGACATTTACAAAATAAAAGATAAAATAAAGTAATAAAAGAAAATAAAGAAAAAATTGAAAAATAAATTTTTTATTGAATTAAATATACGAAAATAGACAAATACAGAGGCACGCGCGCTCATAAAGCGTATTTAAGCGCCATGATATATTTATTATTTTTTTTCAAATAAATAGCCAAAGTATTTAAGGAGATCATGGTGCAATCAATGTTAATGTAGCAGATACAATATTGATTAGAATGTAATATCATAAATTAAAAAAAAAAGTGATTATCACTGTAATCTCCTTAAATAATGAATGAAACACATGAGAGAATATTGGCAGTAGGATAAATAAATAGTGGAAATTAAATCTTGTTCTGCTATTCATAATTTTATACCAAGTTCATCAACATATCTAATGATATATATGTATATATATGGAGAAGTTGTGAACTTGGCGAAGCATCACTGTGTAAACTCGTTGCTAAAGTTCTCGGTTATTTTTTCTTTTTTTCTTTACTGTATAAACTTTCAGAATCGATACACAAAATACTCGTAACACAACGATTGGCTTGCACAGGCGCGCACACGACCCATTATACAACTAAATTGTACATTAACAATGCAACAAATCGCGCGCCGCTTTGTCTTTCAATCTATAGTGTAATGTATAGTGCACAACGATGATATTATGCCAACAACTTATCTTGATTATCGTGTATTGAAGCGAGTCTGAAATACAGTCATACTTCTCCTTTGTATTTCGAATTAATGCACCATTGACGCGATACTAATCAACAATGAACTTATAAATATATAATAATCTGTATATGAATATATATTAATATAAAGCCTTGGAAGAAATATTTGTTTTGATATTTCATCGATAAATTTAGCATTTACAACCGACTCGAATTAAATATGTACAAACTGTATATAATGAATTACCGTCAGCTAACAATCTATAATCGCGATTAGGTATAGCAACAGGTATGTGTACGTATATCTAGAGGCTGTATAAATTATGAGGTCATAGACATAAATCTATTTATATAATTGAATGAATGGTCAAGCGGATAAAAATAAATGTTATTGTTGAGTTATGTTAAATATTAATATGGGGAATGTTAATAAATAGGTATAAATAATAAATCAATAAATAAACAAAACCACTGATGATAAGAGTTTCTATACCGCAATTAAGCTCGTCCTCTGCTCGCGGACAATCGTCAAATCCGTCGCAGACTGAACTGTTTGGAATGCAAGAGCCATCGCCGCATGTGAAATCCATTGAGGGACAAGGCGCCAAACCTACGGTTGCGCGCCCGATATAAATTATGCAGCCCCAATAATATTTTCATTTTTTTCTTATTATTTTTTGTTCAATTCAATTGTGACGCCTCAATTTATGCACAAAATTGTTCACCAGATACATTCACCAACATTCACTAACATAGTCACGGATATGCCAATCAAAATGTAATATTATTAATATATATTTCTTGAGATGCACTTGAAGTGATTGCAAACACACATGAATTGAGACGTCAAATGGATAAATGAGACTAATAGCATATGTATATACGATTATAGCAGTCTATAAGAAGAATCGATGAACACTAAACATAATAATAATAATAATAATAACAGTAATAAGAATACATTAAAAGCACCATCTAAATTACCTTCAATTTACAAATTAATCAACAAAAGCTATGGCCTTTTTCTTTAATAATTTATGTACAATGTTATTATTGTGAATGTAGTTATGATTATGAAAATTTATATGACGATGAAATGATTGAATGTGATAATGTCAAGTGTGACAATATATACATATTTATATATATGTATATATATTATATTTACAAACTGCATTTGCAGTTAATTGCACAGTTTATATACCTGGAGCATAATTACAAGCAGACCGCTTGATTGACCAGTTAAAATTGTCGTTTCCTTTTATCTCGTCAACGAGTCAATATTATTCTGTCACATAGAGCCAATATTATAGAATTGTCCGTGACATGAAAATACTAGCTGTTGAATATACATACACGTATATATATTTTTCATTCATATCCCCAGGCATATTATTTTACAGCAGATGTTTAACGAATGTTGTGAGACACAAAGACGATAAAACGAAGATTCCCATAAGATTTTATTTTATTATTTTTTTGTTTTTATGATACCTCCATAACCGTAGTGGTAATAATCGCATTCCCAGGGAATTTCATCCGATCCATCTGTACAATCCGTAATTCCATCGCAGTAATGCTGATCTGGTATGCAATTACCATCGTTGCAGACAAAGTGATTACGCAAATTACATCGGATCACTTTTATTTGATGCGATGTGGCAGCGGTTGTTGTTTTCATTGTGTCTGCTATTGTTGATGTTGATAAGTCGGAATTTGTTGATAATTTTGTGGCGTCTTGTAATTTTTCTTTTATCACGTCATATTTTAAATTGTTAAAGTAGTCACAGTCAGTCTCGTCAGAACCGTCAATGCAATCTGACACTTCATCGCAAATTTGCTCCTCTTCAATACATCTCTTGTCATCGCATTGGTGCTGATCATCATCACAAAATTCATCAGTAGTGAGTGAAAAATTTATTACCTCTTCCGATGTATTCGGCGATGTCACCAGAACAAATGGCAAATTTGTTTTTTTCAAAGACGTGGATAATTTCATTGAATTATTTCCATTTGTTGTGACAACGGTGGTGATATTTTCTAATGATTGGTTCCCAATGTGGAGCGGTTGGAATGTATCTTTCAATCTGAATGCACCATACTCGGGTTGATCGATTGCATTTGATAAATTTTTAGTTGGAGGTTGCTCGTTAACATTTGTAAATGAAACAGTGGAGCCAATATTACTCTCTGTTACATTCTCGTTTGAAGTGTCATTTAAGAGTTGGATCATTGGTATCGTGACAAATTCCACGTCGGCGATTTCGGAATTCTCATTAGGGCAATTGAAACGAAACCAGGAACACCAGATATCGGATTCAAAAAAAGGTGTTGCTGTGGTGGTGACGATGGTAGAGATAGAAATAGCAATATCGTCAGTCGTATTTTCTTCAATAAAATTCAATGAATTTTCGGTAAAATTTTCCGTAAAATTTTTCACCAAGGTTGGTAGTGTAATTACAGATGAATTTTCAATACAATACCAACTGAACAAATCCCACCACGGACATTCTTCACTAATTAGTGATGCATCAGTGATGATTATTGTCTGATTAGTGGTGTCTGTATGAGTATTAACATCGGAAATATTGGTTAAGTAACTTGAAGTAAAATTAGTAGAAATTATCTGATCGATTGCGGATAGTGAAGTCACCAGAGACGTAGATGAAGTGGCGTCAGTAGTGGTCGTTCCTTTATTCTTTTTTCGCTTTCTTCCATTACCATTTTTATTCTTTTGCTTTTTTTTCCCACTTGGTTTTTTATTCCTCTTGCCATTATTATTGGATTCAAATTCACGATGTTTCTTCCCATTCTCTTGAATTATTGTTTCATTTTTTTTTTCATCTGATCCAGCAATCAATGTGACGATGCTCGACGTATTTGATCGTGAATTATTTAATTGTAGTAAATTAATTGATTCACGATTGACTTTTCTCAACGCCTTATTCAATTTTGTTCTATTGTATAAATTATAATATTTTTTTTTCCAATATTCCACACCCTTGGAATTACATTTGAACGAATCAGAATTTAATTCTGACGTATTGTATGCGGTTATATTAAATACTTCTACGTCGGGCGGCAAGATTGTCGACGTATTATTATTCGATTCATATTGAAGTGACTGCACTTTTAGCAGTGATAAATCCAACATTGCTTTGCTTCTCTCATGTTTTCCAGTGTGATTAATTGATTCAGTGGCCACTTTACTGCTCTTTCGTTTTCTTTTGTCATGATCCGATAATTTTCTATGCAACACTTTCTCTGCATTATTGCTCTCTAATTTTTTAATCACACGACGTAATTTTTCTTCAATTAATTCTTGGTTATCAGATCTTTTTGAGCGAATCACACCTGATTTCGTAATATTCCATTTCTGTAAATAATTCATCAGCTTCGTAGTTTTCGGTTGAACTTTATGATTGAATTTATCTGTTTTAATTGGATTCAACATTTTTAATGCATGCACTTTATTAGATGATAAACCAGTAGTCATTGAACGTTGCATATGGGGTGTAATATTGAAACTCGTATTCATATTGTACTTTCGAATTTTTGGCGCACTCATACTTTTCTCAGTAGTTACATCTCTAATTGACATATGTCTGTCAATATTGTTGAAGTTTATAGATGAGGGTCTCAATTTAACACCAGACTTTTGTATGGATGTTGACGCATCGCTAGAATTATTTTGTTCCTTAATAACATTTATTGTCGCCACTGGATAGAATTTTTTCTTAATTATATATTTAGATTTGCTGTT
The DNA here is from genome assembly GCA_910591685.1 of Galerucella tenella. NCBI lineage: Eukaryota > Metazoa > Arthropoda > Insecta > Coleoptera > Chrysomelidae > Galerucella > Galerucella tenella. The sequence goes on along the minus strand of CAJUYH010001201.1, from coordinate 26,912 downwards.
AGTTTTTTCTGTGCGCCCAAAATTTTTCGAGTTGATTCGGAATTTTTTCACCAATTGATATTTATTCGGTGAAACAACACGAATTTTTTTCGCTTTATGATGGATGATTGTGTTGAAGGACCTGTCAAATTTATCCCAATCGTCTCGTGACTTGTTAAGATAATTGAGCCATTCAATAAAACTTGTCAGCGATCCGCTATTTTTATTTGAATTGATATTGGTTTTAGTGTGAAGTGACGAAGGTGGTGTCAGATCATTTCTATTTTGAGTTTTATGAACACTGGAGTTATTGCGAGATGCTAATAAATCTCTTATATAGCTATATGCCGCGCTTAATTTATTTTTTTTATGCAATATTGCCAGGAGACGACTGTCATCGACACGAATTCCATTTTCAACAGAATTAACTTTTAATACACACGAATTCATCAGTTTTTCCAGGCGTTCCATTAATTTTTGCTTTTTCCATTTCGATGTAATTGAATTGTACACATTTACTTTTTTATTTTTATAGTTATGGATTTCTGGAAATGCTTCAGTTATTACTCCTTCAATAATTTTTCCAGTATGCAACACTTCGGTTTTATAGTGTGACTTTTGAGTTGTCAATTGACCATTTATTTGCGGCGATACCAATGTACTTTTTGTATTGAACGTGGAATTAATAAATTCCCAATCACTTTTAGATGAATAGGGTATTTGTTTTCTATTATTCAATATAAATATTGAATTTGATTGAAGCTCCGGAAACGACTCAATAATCGGATTGATAATATTTTTTCCAGAATGCGGTAAATCAACAATTGAATTGTCATTAATAAATAGTTCAATATTTTTCGTCCTTTTGCTATCATTGTCTTGTATTAATTTTTCGGATTTAGCTGTGACCGGCCGATTGTTGAATGCATCATATTGTTTTTCATTTTTAACATTATGCCACTTATTTGGTATTTCTATATTATGAAAAATGAATGAATGATAATCGAATGTTTTGTAATATGTAATAACAAATGATAAATTAGTGAGATATTGAAATTGAATTGATTTGACAAATCGATAGGTGGTCGAATAATGTAGTTAATATGAATGAAGCTATTATATTGAGTATGATTGATTGGTATTATATATAATAATATATTAGCAATAAGCGCATTTTGAGCAATAGTTACCACAGTCACGTTCGTCTGATCCATCATGGCAATCATTGTAACCATTGCACTGCAATTCGTAGGCGATACATTGGTCATCGTTGCAATGAAACTCCGTAGCTCCACAACCTGATCCACATAGCAAATAGCACCACTCATGCATAATTTTATAAACAAATAATCGTACAGCCACCGAATATTAATATAAATATATCAACCACCACCACCACCACCACAATTCTTTCGCTTTTTATCTTTCTAATTTTTTTCGTTTTCTTTTTTTTTTCTCTCTACATATTTTCTCTTTTATTAAAACCTTATTTTCCCTCACCTTCTCTACAAGCTCGAAATGAAATTGTTACGCGATCGAATTCGATGAAATTCTCAAGCTTAGCGTATATCGATTGAAACCTATCAACGAAAAGGTCAGTGTGGGGAAATTGAAGTACGAAAACTTTTTTATATTACTACATTGGCTTTCCATCATCCTTGTATGAAATTTTTTCGATTATACATATAGTATATAGATGCAAAATAAATTGCATAGTTGAATGTCAGCTAGTGAATTTTTATCGATGTTTTGTGTATAAAACTATACATACATGTATATATGTATCAACAATATGTAATATTTAATCTGCGAGTATTTTTAAATTTGTTGTAAATTAAAAATAAATTGAATGTGACTCACCGCATTGACTCTCGTCCTCGCCATTTCTGCAATCGTTATAGCCATTGCATCGCTTGTCGATACTCACACAGGTGCCATCCACACAACGGAATTGATCATTGTTGCATATTGTCACTGGAATAAAATAAATAATAGCTGTATATTAACTTTACGCGAAACATAATTAATTGTCGAGTGGAAAATTTTCGTTTTTTTATTATGAAGGATAAATTAAAAATGATCATTGATTTATCTATAAATAGAATATAAATGTGAATAATCAGAAAAAAAAATAAATAAAAATACCAGTGCAATTTCTTTCATCAGAGCGATCGGGGCAGTCACTGCGACCATCGCATCTTGCAAACTGGTTGATACAACTGCCATCATCGCATTTGAATTCATCATTTCTGCAGTGATGTGCTACATTAAGCATTGAGAAAAATAACAGAATAATAATAAAACGAATGAAAATCAAACAAATAGTATAAATAAATTGTGATATAACCAAAAATAAATATAGCCTGAAATAAATGAAAAACATATAATTAAAAATAATAAAAAAATAATAATATCGAATAATAATATTCTAGTATTTTCAATAATGGCATTGAGAAAAATAAATAAAAAAAATATGAAACATTTTGTCAATTATATTCGTACCATTTGAGATATAAAATTGAAAATACATGGAATTATTTTTTTGCTCTTCCATTAAGAACGAAAACAAAAAAATAAAAAAATTATTAAACGTGCAATTATACAGTTCATAAAATATGAATTTAAACCCCATGCGATTTATAATATAATATTCTACACCTGATTTAATACACGTCGCTGTTTAACTAGCTAATAAATATCCTTCATTATTCCATCAATTTTATCTATTGGAAAATATATATTTGCTTTCTTCAATATTTTATTCAAATAAACAAAACCATACTGTTGTGCACGCAGTCGAGTTCATCATGACCATTGGAGCATTGATGCACTCCATCACAGCGTTGATCCATTGGAATGCAATACAATGCAGCGCATTCGAATTCATCATCTTTGCACGCTGTAAGAATCAACACTCATTTTTCTTTCCTCAATAATTTTTTGCTCTCTTGATATTTATTGTGATCATCGAAAATCCCATGTCCATGGTGGCTACATAGATTCACATATTGAGCGATAGATTTTAACGACATATGAACGAAGACAACAAAGAAAAGAGTGAGAGAGAGAAAGACAAAGTGAGAAAATACAGTTTGGCTCTAAACAATTATGCATGAGTCGGTATGAAATAATAACGTCAATGAACGTAAGGCGTCGACTCAAAGTATAGAAAAGCAAAGATGATTATTTTGATTTTCGTTTCTCAATGAAAAGAAAACATACGAAATCATCAATAACCATCAACATAAAGTTACACAAAAGTATGAGATATTACATAAATTATATGTAAATGATTGAACGGGGAATTAAATACAAGAATTTGTCACAAAAAGCAACATGACTAAGAAGCGACACTTAACGACAATAAGATGACAATATTTCAATGATATAATAAGATAATTTTCAGAAGTAATTGTGAAGATATTTTTTGATTGTTAAACTATATTTCAATATCATCAGCAGTGTCGTTCAATAAATACACAATATTTCCTGCATATATGTAGGTATATGTGTTGGGCAATGTGATTTAAAACGATTTAAATTTGAATGGTCGCATCGAGGCAGAAAAAAAAATACACTATCCGCAACGAATATTCGATTATAGCCATTGGAAGGGAAAATGGAAAAAAGAAAAAATCTTTTTTTCCATCGCATGTGATCCTCATTGCAGACTTTCGGAACATGGATGCATTGATAAAGTGGCAATCTCTCCCCCAGAGATTAACGTCAGATTAAAATGTGGCACGATTATTAGGCCGACTAATAAATGCTATTGAAAAATCTATTCAACGCACTGCAGCTTTTCCACCCACAATATCTAAATATATTTTTTTTTTATGTTTTTTTTTACACTTTTTTCTTTCATTATTACATTATCCCATACGATGCTGATAATGAAACTTTGCTTGCTAATTATCCTAACGAGCATTTTAAAATGAAAAAAAAAATAAATAAATAATTAAAAATATCAATATTTTACCACCAATAATTAAAAGTAAAGTAATAATTTCAATAATAAAAATTCAAATGCACAAATAAACGTCGAGTTATCTACGGCCAATGAACCTCAGTCATAGTTATGCATACAGTAACTATAACAATCATCAACAACGTTTACTCCTATATATATATATATATATTTTCATATACGTAAATAAATTCTATCGAGCTAGTGATAGTCACGCTATTATTATTGTCAAAGCAATTATAATTATTGAGTTGCATTGAAATGCGTTGCAGTCCAACATGTGCGATTAGTTCTGGAATTCCGTGGCATGCAAAGCTTCCCCTTCGTTCATTTCTCCTTAACCACCATTGCTTTCTATAAATTCACTGGCAACATAACGTGTAGCAGTACTTTCAAGTGTAATAAATAATAGCCACGATAAAAGGTGACATTACGATAATATAAGGACGATCCAGTCATGCCCACTTATACTTTTTCATTTTGCAATATTACTGTGTGCATGTTTGCCTGTACAAAGGACCGCAGGGTGCTGCTGAATAGATATATAAATATATATATATTTATATAAAACTTCGAGTATGCGTAACAGACGTCCATTAGTAATAACGTGTTATAGAGAATAATATTGGTGTGCACATGCCTTCAACTGGCGCTCATATTTATCAACTCGAGAATATTTTAAGTGTTGTGTTGAGATTCTTCTTCTAGCTATATTCAAGCATATATATCTATGTATGTGATTTTATATATATGTCAGTATGTTTCATGCTGTTTAGCGTACATAGGCGTATCATTTAGTATGCTAAAAAAGAAAATCGATAATACAGTTAGTATAAACACTACTATTGATTCATGTTTCATATCCATATTATTTTTCTATCCACCCTCACATAATTATTTATCTCCAAAAAATTTATAATATATAAATGCAACTAATATTTAGATATCTTGGAATAATAGTAATGTATTTATTTTGAAATGATAATTTTATTCTACGTAAATATTTATTTGTGTCACAATAATTTTTTCCATTGTCAATTGAGTAATTGAATAATTATTCAATTTCTTAACTTGTTGTTATTTGAATGTGAAAATTTATGTAAACAAATATATCAATGTAGAAGTAAAACTATTTTTTTCCAATTTCAAATCGAGAAATAAACAATTTTTCTTTATTCTTTTGCTCTTTTCTTTGTCATCATGCAGTGATGAGAAAGTATGTTTCGTTAGAATACATATAAAATACTTACAGAAATACTATAATAATAGAAAGAAACCTAAGAAATTGCTCCCCATTGATTTGGGGTTTGTTCAAGTTAACAATAGCCTGCGCCTGTACCTTATTGAATTTTGCTGCTTTATTATGTCATGTCTGCCTATGTGCATTTATATATGTATAAATATATATAAATATGTATGAAACAGTGGATGAAATTGTTGGAGAATAATATAACGTAAGCATAAAACAGGTATTGCCGTATGCACAACACAAATTTACATTTACACAGATAGAGGAGAAGCAAATGATTGAATAAGAGATTACAAATGTATTTATTGATATACTCACGACAATTGAGCTCATCGGATTTGTCACTGCACTCATTGAAACCGTTGCATCGTTGATGGTTATATATGCACTGGCCATTTCGACATCGGAATTCATTCTGTGCACACGCTGAAAAATACAAATTGAATTAAATTTCACATTTTGTATATGCGTAGAATTAATCAATTATTCGTATAAAAAAAAATTTAATATTTATATTCATATTATATAAAAAAAATTGCATGGTTGATATAATAGAATGTTAATTATTAAATGTATTAACACAATACAGGTAAAACATTTAAAATCGAAAATTCACATGAAATATTTCATGTATCAACAAAATTAAATAATGCAACATTTCACTAAATTTGTCTCATCTAAATTTTGAAAGGGTGAAATTGGTCATAATTTTGCTACTTTCATTATACTTAAGTGTAAAAATAAATATACAGCACTTCAATATCGAGAATATCATAAAATTCAACTCAAAATTTGTATCGTATTCATACGGTTCGTGAGAAAATGATATTTTTATATATATATATCTGTCCATAATCTGCATATACATGTGTATGTACATTCCGTTGTGTTGACGTATCGACACGTAAACAAACTCTTTTAGTTGTAATATCCTCACCTCTGTATTCATAAAATTATTGATTTAATTTTTTTACTCTCCATCGCGTTGTTGTCCACAAATAAATTAAATCAACTCAATCAATTAATTAATCACCATCACCTGATAAAAAGTACCAAGCAAATCTACTTGCTGGAATTTTCATTCTCTTTATGATGTTTTTTTTTTTTTTCAATTTCCTCTTTTTTACTTTTCATCATTTTTATTCATATCATGAACACTTATTGAAACAACACAAATGAATATATATTTCGTATTATGTACACGTTAAATTATTTACATAAATTCAAAGGAATATAACTGCAACTTTACATTCTTGTGAATGAATAAATTCACAATGGTGAAAATGAATAAATAATACAATGTAAGAATAAAAGATTTAAAGGAAAATATGAGATTGTGGTTGAAATGGTAAAAGCAATATTTTAACCACTATATTTTGATGAAAATGGATGCAGTGCCAATTGAGCTTTTAGAATAGGCTCGTGTTCTCAAATACATTGGCATTTCACGCACATTGGTAGAGTAGAGAGCGAGATGATCGTAGTATACAAAAGCTTTGACACGAGATCGTGGCATTCAATGACATACACTTGACACCGGTGGTATGTCATTTGCCTTTATATTTGACGCGGCAAAACCGAGACTCAAATCGAGCATCACTACAGTATTCATTCCATTACCCTTTTCATTGTACATAATATTAATAATCGCACGCCCTTGCATCTCAATACTGTGAGTAATTGTCATCATAGTCAATTGTATATATATATTCATATGTGTGTACAATATATGGGAATTGTTGGATTTACTATATAAATTATTCAATAAAGGTATGCGGCATTGGATTCATCGATATCATCGGCGTAACGACTTAAATTTTCCACAGATTCAGTATCTAAGTCATCCTCATGGATCATGTACCCGCTTTTGAGTTCTAACATTATTCCTATTTTCCCTCTCTTTCTTACTTTGGACTTGATTTTTAACTTTGCACTTTACCATCACCTTAAATCGACAGTTGCTATGTCATATTTTTTATCCTACGAGATAAAAAACATTTGTCGCCTGTTGCAATGTAAAAATTTTAAATTTACTTTAATGATGTTTCAACATTGATAACTTTCATTATCCACAGTTCATGTCGAAATAGTTAAATATAATAAAAAACTGATCTCGTAGACATTTGTTTGTACAAACACTTGGAACAAAATTATATTTTCGCCTAATGAAATCAAAAGAATGCACATCACATTCAAACAATTGAAGCGGATAAATTTTGAGTAATCATGGTATCGGCGAGTCGATGTGTGAAAGTCGAATATATTTTTATGGGATGTATATTTGAGCGGATATAGCTACTATGTCATCTTACCTTAGTATATTATCTTGAGCACAATCCCCCTATACAGAGAACATAAAACGGTGTATCGGCATTTTCAACTACTCACAATGATTAGGTTCGTTTGATTTAGTAATGAAAAAATCCGAGATATTTGTAAAATAAAAATGAGAATAGTTTTAACTATGCAAAATGAAAGATTTCTATTCGCGGTTGGTTTATTTTTTTTATAATATAAACGCGTTGTATTAATTATTTTTTATCTGAGAAATTATTACAATAACTCTTTGACGAGAATGTTTTTTATAATTATTTAATAACACGCATATTAACGTTTGTCTGTACAGAATTGCAAATCCCCATTGACTCTGATACTTTGCTTGTCACTACGTGATAAAAAGTGTATAAAAATTCAATTAATTATTCCATCATATTGTAGTAATAAACCAACATTGATAAAATAATATTTACATTTTTATGTCAACGTGCGATGAAAAATGCACTTTAACTAAAAAAAAAAAAGAGAAAAAAAAGAAAAATTCACTGCAAGGAGCCATTCATGAGTAGACTTCAAGTGAGTATGGCAAAGTTGTGGCAATTTTATTTGCAACTCACATTAATAAATCATAAGAAGCATAAAAATGTACATTAGATGCGATGTAGAAAAAAAAAAAGAACCTCTTTCGAAGACACTTTCCTAAATGTATTTATATATTTATATATATACACACAGTAACTCGATGTCTTATGCCACTTTTGAAACATACATCCATACATCATATGTTTATCTCTATCAAACCCTGTACCAAATTTACAAAATTAACATTAAATTCCAATAATTTTTTAAATGATTTATCATTCACATATATATTTAAATCGTATGAGATTAATATAAAGCCATATAAAATAATGTGATACATAATCGTTACAAAAGAAAAAAATTTAGCAACAACATATTAAATGTAATTGAAGATATAAAATGTTGTTGAATGTTGCGGTTTGCTGCTGCATTGACGCGGCGTCTTTATCAAATTAGTTACGGATTAATGACTTTAGTATTATACATACACATGTATATACAGATAAATATGAATATGCATATAAACAGCTATGGACTCAGATGTGCGCTTTAAACTTTGTAGCTTACATACAGTATATACGTGTTCTAACAACCGAGTATGGCATTAAAAGTCTGTGCGCTCGAATTCTCATGATTGTTATCGTGTTGTAAAAGGCCTGAAGGATGCGGTGTGATGCGTTATATTGCGATATATCCATTACTTCGCAACAGTACCGCCAGTTTTACTATCAATTTCTTTTTATATACGGCAAATATTTAACGCAGAAATATATAGTAGCAATAATGTACAGTTAGTAATAGACAATTTCAATATTATACGGCGTTTATCCAAATAGTATTATTAACTCGCGTTATTATATATTTTTTTTTTAATTCGTATATTCTGGATTTTACAATAGTTTGGGTGTCGATTTGAATCTCGTCTTGTTTAAATTTTCGTAATATCTAATTAAAAACTAGCTAAAGTGAAAAACATGGCTTTAATGTATGAATTTTCAAAAAATATCTGAAAATTGATAGGATTTTTTTTTTTTTTCTGTGAGAATGTTATGTCTGGAAATTTTCTTGTGTTCTTTTTGAATAAAAGTCCTTTGTATGGCTGAGATTATTATCAATATTTATATATTTTTCAAGAAATATTATCATTTATTGGAAAATTATTGGAGAATTTATCGAATAAACAGAAAATTAACAATTTCCACTTGAACTTTCATATCAATTTGAATTCTCGTTTTGTTCCCGTTTCAATGCGAATAATTCAAAACAAATTAAAACGATTTATAAATATATAAAAATGACAGACGAACATTAGAAATATTTTTTTCATCCTATAATTGATAAAAAAAAATGAAATATACGAAGTATTAGTATTATAAATGTCACATTCATTATACAAACAATTTATCAGTTTCTCTCAAACATTTTGTCATTTTTTACTCTGTTAGTTCAGATGCACCTGACAATTTAAGCGCAGACAAGAGTTTTTCATTCATTTTTTTCCTTTAGTTTTGACATTCATCACAAAATATACTTGACGCAAAATATTTTCCAACATAAAAATGTGTCGAATTTAACAAACACGCATAAGCACAATATATAGGTAATGTATGTACATGTATTAGTATGACAAGCAACGACTATCAAATTTCTGGACCTAAAAGCCCTTATGATGAAGGAGAATGAAGAGAGCGATGTGCTCATCCTCCTTGCATATATTCAACCTTCCCGCTAAATCGACCGTGTGCTCGTAATGGACTTCCCACCAGTAAAATTTTTGTCCCAACGATAAAAGTAGTGCGCGCCAACTTTTATAAATATATTGCATATATATTCACGATTATGATGTTCAAAATACTTTTTGCACTTCATTATTGTTTACCGCACATATTACTCTGCATTTATAAACTTTTCATAATTCATTTTGATATGGTGTACTGTACATTAATTAAAATTGAGAACAAAGGCAAAAAATGTATGTGTAATGAAACTTGCCGAAAATATTTCCTTTTATCTTCTTTTTTTTTTATTCAAATATTTCGTAACAATACATTTAATTTATATATTGCCCATCATCATACATACATACACATCGATCGTTATTATTCTCAATATTATCAAGATAAAACAAAAACGAGAAAAAAATGAAAAAGAAAAACAGTAATAATTTTTTGAATCGATATAAAAAAAATATTATTTTATCCTTTACACTTTAAAATATTTCCGTTAAAGTATTGAATTGGACAACAGCAATTCTGCTTGGCCAAACCCCCTTTGGTTAACATTATTGTCACATAGATGGTCGTCGTAATTGTTTTATACAAAAATTAACAGCGATTTTATGAGAAAGGAAAAAAATTTGCATGAAAAATGTTCCACGTCGGTTATACTACGGCAATAATGCGTATAGAACATAATGCCATTGGCTATAACTTTATGTACATATATATATATATATATATACATGTTTGTGTGTGTGTGTGCATGTATATAATGTATGTATTTATATACCCACATATATATGGAATATGGATGATACATATCAAAGAGTGATATTGAAAGTAACTTCGTTCGCCTCACCACGACTATCAACCATTCTAAAATATAATTTGAAAAACACATGTTGATGAATGACTGTGGAATTTTTAAATTGCACATACACATAGACAAAGCATATTTATCTATTTGTGAATAATATTAGCTGATAAATATATATGGACGATGAAATATTTTGAAACATGATCATATGCAACTCCAAGTGCATACTGCATAGCTTATATTTCAAACGGAATTTTATGAGACACAACAGATATATATACATATATATATATATATATATGAAGGCGGCAGGATTCTATCAAACAATCTCGGGTTACAAAATCCGGGATACATCTACAATTGAATGTGATTCTCAGAAGAGAGGCAACGACCTTTCCTTCTTTTTTCTCATTCACTCTCTGTTTGCCTGTGTGTTTCTCTCGCGCACATTCTTCTCTCATCACAATTGCACGTACTATATGCGGATTTATAAATAAAGTTCGGGTGGCAATCTGTTCATTGCATTTTCCAATTAAAAACTCCGTCAACATTTCTCCTAAGCATTTATTTATTTATCATTCAGATTTATGTTTGGTCAACTATAAATGTATATGTATATGTATCAAATTATTTACGAGACCTGAGGGAGACGTTTCGCCGCTTATCAGCCAATCCTTGATATATTTCCATAGAAATATGACCATATATTTCATTGTATATATATATACGTGTAATATTTCCAATAAATATAGGTATATTTAAAGTTAAATTAACATTTTACTGTGATATTCTGCATTTGTTTTTATTTTTTTTTTTTTAACTTTTCAACATGTAGTGATAAGTAAGTATTTGGTTTAATTTCACTAAACGATTAGTTTATGTATCAGAACATGAGAAAAATTAAATCAAATTTCAAATAAACCAAACAATTTACTAAAATAAAAAAATATATTAACCATTTAAAATGTAATATTCAACTCCGTGTAGACAAAATTTTACTAAATGAATTATTTGCCATTTTTAATTTATTAATTCTCGAAGTAATTATGCTCTCATGATGATAAAAATGATTATAAAATATAGATATATAGTAGAGGAAACCAGGGCAGAGTGGCTGGTAAAAGTTGATGAAATATGAGCAAAGTGGGACACACCAAGATTATAGAAAAAAATTTAAGCAAGTAATAGACTTCCCCAGTACTTTTTTATCACGTCAGTTAATTAATTAAATAGTTAATTGAACTATTTATATATTTACTTATGTAAAACTACGTGATCAGGAGTTAATGAAAAAAAATATATATAATTTTTTATTTGTTTTATCCAATGGAAAAAAAAGTTAATAAAATCCATCCCCAAAATCTACACTGATATATATTAATAGTTATGCCAATAATTTATTGCCATTCAATTCCAGTAATAAAACACTCAACGCAGTGATTCCTCTGTCCATGTTTCGCTTCGTATCGGCTATGTAAATTAACGAAAACATGAGCTAAACTTCTCTAACTCAATGCAATCATCATGTGTCTATGTCATCATTTATATATAGCATTATTATATACACAGACACATGAAATATATACATTTATATAAGTAATGTTCAAAGCGATGCGCGATCAACAATTTTACGTCAGCTTCTGGCTCATCGCATTTGCCAATTGTGTCATCGCACGCCTAGCGCCTTTTGCCACCACAATTATCATGAGTTCACTCCCATATAAATAATAATTCACATTCCTCATTCGCGTCTCTCTTTTTTTTTCTCTATCTCATAACAAATCACGAGTCCGTAACCAATTTTTTCTTACTCTCACTACAGCAAATCCTGATAAAAATTCCAAAGTAAAAAAAAACAAAACTAATTGGTTTGTGTGAACGAATAAAAAAAATTAATTTAACTCGCAAAATCATTGGCGCCGTTTTGTTTTACTCTTGCCGTCATATTTCTGGGAATTATATTCTCCATTGTGTCACTTGAGTGAATAAAACAATTCATTACGCCCACAATAATGACTATATATCTGTTTCAATACTGCAATACACTGCATTAGTATAAATAAATCTGGGTGCGAAAGTATTTATGCACATATCATTATAATAAAATGTGCCAAGGTTAACATACGATAGAGTGATATACAACGCCCGAATATGATTATAAAATTCTCCAATAAATTATTGTACAATCGTTGGTTAGACGTGATAGATGTTGATAAATCAAGTGTAAAAAAAATGCGTCGCGTGCCAACATATAAATATATACAGCTTATCAACACAATAGACATGTGTGTATTTGCATTGATGCAAACAATTTTATTGTAGTTAATACGACTAATTAAGCTCAAGTGATACAGTTTTAAATTGGCGAGATTTGAAAGATTGGACATTCTACTAATTTCTTGTATAAAATATGCAAAATTTTCTTCTTCATAATCAGTCAAGTTCCGTGAATTTATTAAATATGCATTTAAATTTAATAAACTATTTAATAGTGATTGATACAAATATTTTGAGTAATAATAGCATAGTAATGCAATGTAAGAGCGTGGAAATGCGCTTGGTTTACATTCCGTAACGATATCAAATATTCTAGTAATCAATAATGTGTATAAATATCGGACACGTCAAAGTGAGAGAGATTCAATTGTATTGGGACAGTTATTGTTGATTGTAATATAACCGAACACGATGTGTAATCCCGCGCAAAACTATATAATAAGCAATGTTCGATATTCTCTCGAATAATAACATTGTTTGTATATTTTTATATAATGTCTTCTCCGAATGTTTCGAAGAAATAATTTATAATTACTGTAAATTTGAATTCAATAATAACTACTAAATATTTCAAATTGGACACGTAATATTCGATAAAATTAGCAAACAATCTAGAAAGTTATATAAATAAATGGAGTATGTGCAGATAATAAATTGACACAAAATAGTACTTGATTAAATTCATAATAAACATTGGAATAATTTGAAGAAAGTCTAGAGCGATATATTTCTTTTCACATGATAATCAATTGTACATCAATTCATCTTGTATCGAATGTGTTACAAATAAAACTACCAGTCATTAATAAGTCCGACTATCTTCACGATTTATAAATTGTCATATACCAATGTATATATATATATATTCCATTAAAAACACTAAAATATACAACGTTACATGCTTTGTATCTTCATAATATCTCTCCGACAATATAAATATATGTCAGTATTAAAAATGTAATAATAACCAGAAATGAGTTCATCACTATAAGGAGTGTACAATAAAATAATTCTTTTTTTCTTTTTTCAGCCATCATTCGCACCCATTCTTATTACATCGTAAATAATACAATTCAAAGTGACACAATATGAAATGCTTGTTATGGTGAAGAATTTCATATGCCATCATATAATAAATGAATAGAGACCTAGCAAAGAAATCATAAGGGTTAAGCAGACAATTTAAAATCACTTACGCTACAAAACTTTTTATTTATATATGTATGTATATATATATATATATATATATATATGTATAATGAAAAAAAGATATGAAGAAAAGGGCGTTGTAGTGAATTTATACCACTAATGAATTATTCAATAGGTCTC
>CAJUYH010001201.1:0-12617 GCA_910591685.1 Galerucella tenella | reverse complement strand
ATGTATATATATATATATATATATATATATATATGTAAAGTGAAAAAAAGAGATTAAGAAGCAGTCACTTCACAGAATTAACACCAGTACAAAAGCAATCAGACAATAATTGTCATTATTGACAGTGGCCTGAGGCGCATGGCCTTCGAAGAATTTTTTTTTGCAAAACACCCTTCTTTTCGCCAACGTTCATTCAACACATGCAATATATAATATGAGAGAGTCGTATATGTGTGCGTGGTTTGTCGTACAAAAGTATGTTTACTCCGAAAGCTGGAAAATCTAATAAATTCTCTCTGTATATACGGGCAAATATCGCGTCGTATGTCGCTGTCGTCGTGAGTGAGAGTGAAAGAAAAAAAAAGCAAGTAGCCTCAAGACCTCTGATACAGACAATAACTCAACTTCTTCCACATCGTTTGATGTATAAATATATATAAACAGAATGAAAGAAGAGAAAAAAATGGTAGTGATGAAGAAAAAAAAAATTAATAAATAAATAAAAAATTTAGTGTAAAGTTCTCGCGAGCAACTGGCGCGATCGTCAATAATCCCTGCTGAGTGTCCGGTCGCCGATTTATTGTGACACCGCAATAGAGTTCGCACTCGGAAGTACGAGCCGATTATGACAGAGTGCATCCTGAAAATGCAACATATATACTTTATATATATATATTGTATATAAAGTATATAGGAATATATTGAAACGCAATATGAGCATCAATAAAAAGCACTTTTTGCCATTGGTTACGAAAAATTCATTTTTCTATCTTGATAGAAATGAATTTCGAGAAGAAGAAAAAAAAGATAATATGTATACATTGTTCGTATAGAATAATAAAAATATATACAAAGTAATGTATACATGAATAATTGAATAGTGAATGAAAGCGAATAGCGTAAAAGTGCGCGTTGCACTATTAAAAGTTTCTGGCAGCGCGGCATCGTATACAAATTTCCGATAACCGATTTGCAACAGCAGCTGTGTCATTAACGAGTCTCGGGGAAAACCATTTAAGTTGCTCTATTATAGGCCGCGATATGACTGAACTTCTTGTTTTATCTGACTGTGTCTGGTAATACAAATGCAAGATAATACTTATATGCAATAACTGACTATTGATAATAAAAAATAAAATATATACTTTTGTTTCAAATTGTTTTATTTTATGTCTGGCGAAAATTTTGCACTAAAAAATTATTGTATTATGAAATTGTAATAGAGGATCATAAGAGTATGTTGAGTAACGATAATATGTGAATTCAAACAAATTATTACAAGAACAAACTGAAATTAAATACCAATTTTTAATGTTTTTATAGTAATTTTAAGCTACCTTGTTAATATTATGATAGAATTATTATGAGTGTAAAATATTTTTTCTGCTTGCATTTCTGTTTGCAATAAATCCGAATTGTTTAATTAGCGAAAAGTGATGTAACAGATGGCAAATAATATATAGCTCGCTGTCAATACATTCAATTACTAAACAACTATTTTGTTTTCTAGCTGTATTTATAAATATTAAAACGAAAAACTATATAGCTGTAATTAATTTCTTATCGCACATTAGCCAGAATTTTCTTTATGCCGTGTGATATTTTGTAATAGCTACCAAGTGTAATTTTATATCAATGAAAAATTCATTTTTCGAACATACGAATTAAGTTGATCACAATTTGAACATATTCAGAATGTTTTCTTTCACACAATTTTTTTATTACAAATGTAAGATAATATTTTGAATAATTTTTTCAATTCTGCTGTTACCATTGTCCCGAAATTCCAATTATTTATACGAGTACAGATGAAACGGCTTTGCAATAAATAGTTGAAGTGACATATTAAATTTGAATTTGATTACATTACTCGATTTCACATTTAATTTAATAATTCATGAAAAATATTAATCAAACATAATTATCAAACTTATAGCATGTTTGATAAAATGGAAATAAAATGTATTATCATAGACAAAGTCGTTTCCAAAATTTTTCGATGACTCTCTGCTAAACATAATATAATTGATCTTTAATAAATGTTAATATATATTGCGAAGTTGTGGCCAAAATTTAATATATGTATATATGTATCATCGGGTTGAAACAACACTGTCACAATTAAAAAATTGTCATTTTTCCATTTTCATGATGAACTAACTCTAATTTCTGTATATTCTCATGTGGCAGAGAGTCAAAAGTTGTGGTTCATTCAGCCATTGCCAAATGACAAAAGTAACAGTATGAATTTATGAAATATCGACCATTTATTTTGTAAGTCACCTGTAATAATTTTGATTTCTAATATGTTGATGAGACCAAGATCTGAATACCTCTTATTAAGACAAATCTTTAAATACTTCACCTGAAAAATTTCGTAATTTTAAATTGCAATAGTCTTGTTGCAAACCAAAAATATACAACCATACATATACTAATTAAAAATCGATAATAAAAGTGAAAATACATCAATGAAAAAAATTTTTTTTTATTGATGTATTTCCAAAAAATTTAGCATCTGTCACAATATATGTACACAAGTCCATGCAACCTGGACCACGAGGAAAAATAATAATGCATATGTGCTTTTCCACTTGTCATTGGACAATTTCAATATATATAATCATACACGCGTGCATGTTCTATCGTGAGATGCAGTAACATATTTTTTTTTTTCACCCCATCGATTTTTTTTTATTTCTATCTGGTCTCGTGCACGTTGACAGATAAAATCGATTATGCCAGACTCGTTCGCGCCCGATGCAATATGCATGAGTCATAGCACATACAACAACATAGATATACAAAATATTCATACGTGTTTATATACATATGCATATATATATATATATATATACATATATATATATATGCACATTGTGATAGATTAATTCTTTTCTTTCGACTACTCGCGGAATCATCTTCAAATGATAGACAGAAGATGACATCGCGTCTCGTGTCACACGTATTCAATATAATTTCCCTCTTTCATGAAAAACGAACATACCTACAACAACAACAACAACAACAACAACAATAAGAAGAAGGAGAAGAAAAAATATCATCTAAGGACATTATAGAAAATCGAAAAAAAAAAATTCACTATATAAGAACATATATTTTTGAACTTAATTTTTTTTCTATGAAGTTTGTAATTCGTTGAAATGCTGTTAAAGGGACACGGATGGTCACGTTTATGAATGTATATTTATAGAGTATATTGAGCCATCGTTGTGGTCGCGATGTATAAAAGCGACGCATCGTTAAACGTCCGTTTATGGAACTTCCTAGTTTCGAGGCCATTAGGCAGTTTCCCTATATATATATATAAACATTCCCGAAGGATAGTTTTATTGCATTGCGTGTAGTTATTGTATTAAAAAGAAATACGTGCTGAACACGGCTATTGTTTCAATTTTAGTAGTGAGGTGGCGGGGATACATTTAAATATATATATAATATATAGCTACATCATTGGCCGCATATGAATATAATGCAATTGCATGTATGCACTCAACAGTAAATATATGCGTGTATCGTTTTTCGATCCGTATAATTATGTGACTGTATCACGTATGCATTATAAAATGGTGAAAATGCAGAATTTAATGGAGAATAAAATAATAATTGAAAAAAAAAATAATAATAATAATATAATAGTATGAATAGTATGCGACAACACGATATGTTCGCTATTATTATTATCACGATAGTCAACACGTCGGTGTCACGTGTTTTTGCGATACAAGTTGCATTAAAATTACAATGCTACATATACAAACTATTTATTTATAATATCTATAAAAGTATGATACACAATGAGGACACTCCGATTGTTTGATTTATAGCAAAATTAATCCAGAAAATTAGCAAATAAAAATCAACAAGAGTTTCCATAAATTTTCACTTCACCCAACGAGCGGATGTTGCTATTAATGTATAAACGTTTTCCAATCTACTTTGTAAAATTTTTGTTGTTTAATGCGCTCTGTAAATTTTCTCATTGTATTATGAAACTTATATGTATTGACGATAAAAATTGAATCCACTTTTAATGCAATTTTAATATACAATATTATAAGAATTTAATTAAATTCTTGCTATTGCAAATTTATCCATTTTCAATGTTAATTTTACCAAACTAAATCATCAATAATTTATCAGATGTTTATGTTATGTTTAATTTCTATTACCTCTATAGCGTCCATCGTGGTGACGTTGAGCATCAATAAATGTCGAAAGAATAAGTAGAAGCAGCGAGAATGTGAACGCCACACGTTGATTCATTTTTTTTTTTTATTTGATTCTCGCGCGTTATTTTCACGCTTGTTCACTTTCCATTTTTCTCTACATTCCAAGTATAAAATTAAATCCATCATAAATATATATATATATATATATATATAGATATGGATATATAATCGAAAATAATTTCATGATAGAATTGTAGAATAGTTGACAATGGCAAAAATAAATGATGACAAATGATAAAACTGTTATAAAACGATAGGAGAAAAGTTTCATTTTCATTCTTAAAAATGCTAATGCGTAAATGTCACACGGACATTCTTCGTAATCCGTGATAATTTCTCGAGTTAGTGCTCGCGCTTCAGTAATATAACACTGTTCTTTCTCTCTTTCGCTCCCTAACTCGCTATTTTTCTCATTCTTCGCCTCTATATACAGTTTCTCGCCACGCGACGCAAAACATTTTTAAATTTATATTCGCTTTCTCTAACGCGCACCGGATTAAAAGAATTGTCTAGAGCAACAAACAAGACAAGGGGTCAGTATTAACAATAAAAGATAAAAATGTAAGGAAAATAAAAATAAAAAAACTGAATAAATATATTAAACAAAACAGCACAACGGAAATATTATTATCTCAAAGCACCAACCGTACAATAGTATTATACTCACTACTTCACTGATTTTAATTTTGCAAACAATTTCTTGCCTCAACATTTTCTCTTCTTGTATTATTAATTCAAGTTACATTTTCAAATTACGAGAGAATTAACGTTTGCTACACAATTTAACGACACAATTATTTGAATATTTAATTATAATAAACAATTCATGATCTTAATTCACTTTCAAAATCATTTAATGTTACATATGAAAAACAAATACACAGAAATAATTTATTTGAATCAAAGTGAGAAAGAATTGGCGCGCGAAAATTCGAAACTGGCGTTACCACCATCAACGCATCACTACAATTTCATTTTCAATTTCTCTATATAAATATACATAAAACCGTCTTCAATATGAACGTATAAATCCCAACAATCATACTGCCTACATTATTCTAAAAAAAAAAGAAAAAGAAATAAAAAATGTGTCATAATTTTATTATCTATTATGCCAATCCCGCTACTCTTTTTTCTTTTAAACCTTTCATTTTCTCCTATCGTTATGATCAAAAGCACCACCATTGTTCACGCGAAGAAAAGTGCGGTATAAAGAGAAAAAAAAAAGAAAAAGAAGAATGGTATATACAGAGAGACCCAATAGAACTTGCCTCAACGAATGAATGTCGTGGGTAATATTAAAGAAACGAGACTTTGGTATGTCTATTTTTTTGCAATCGAATTTCCGGAAATTACCAACTCGCCAAAAACTTTTCTTGGAAATTTTTTCACCGTCAATCTGTCGTTGAGAATTGCGCTGACGCTTTTGTTAACTCTTTACAAGTATATACATACATATATTTATGTATATATGTATGTATGTATGAATGGATGGATGGATGATGATAAGATATATCCATGAACCGTACGACTGTGCGGAAAGGTAACTAACTGTCGTGTTGGGTCAACCTGGCAGACTGGCAAGCGAGAGTCGCGTGGCGAACAGCCCGACGATCTACCAACTGACGGAACAAACTAGCAAAGCCTCGCGTTCAACTAATACCCCACCGCCGATACCAAAGTAAGAGCGTGGGAGGCACTAAGCTACTTTAGATTTTTCACTGCGCTTCTTTTTCAGGTTTATATCCCTCTTTTACCGTTCAATTCTCCAATTTTTCTTTTCTTTTTTTTTTTCTCCACTTGCGACGCTCTCGCTTTCTCTCTCTCTCTCTTACACTCTTTCCTGTATTCTCCCTTGACTTCTACCCTCTATAGAGACACTTAGTCGCACGCACGTGTTTAACGGAATAAAGAAACTTTCGAGTTTACCGCGTGTCAATTACGTTAAGTACTGAATTTCGCGGTACACTGGAAAAAAAAAAAGTAGTGAAAGAAAGGAATACAATAGGAAGTAATAATGAATACGTAGAAAAAATTTACGATTTTCTTCAAATTGAAGAGATACAAATTGCGTTTATAAATAATACGCTATATTCATTCGCGTCAATGGCTGAAAAATAATTTATATTCTCTGAATTATTTTTGTTTTAGTGTAATATTTTTTTCTTCCTTGTCTCGTTAAATGTCTCTCACTTTTCTCTAACATTATTTCATGTTTATTTTCAATTTTCTTTCTTTCTCAATTCTTTTTTTTTTCTTCGTGTTTGCTATTTGTTTTATGAGACGCACACGATATATAATGTGTTCATCCGTGTGATTTGTGCCAGTCCAAAATGAACGAAGATCGTTTGGGGATTATACGTAAAAATAGTTTTGCTCTTAAATACGTCGCGTCGTATTAGTCGGTCTAACACAATTTTAAAATCAAACACCAGATACAAACGAAAAAGAAAGAAAAAAAAAAAAAAATGATAATTGTTGTTTTGCATTATTCGCATTGATAATTTTATACTGTCCACAATTAAATTTCTATTCTAAATAGAAATATACAATGTATATGTGTTGAAAATATATTAACAACAATATTCACATTCAAAGACACATAATTTTATACGTGTTTGACATTGCTCAGTTGTAAAACCGTAATGCGGCATTACGCTCAGTCCGCTCTGTAACTTCGTCAAAATCGAAAATGTTCGGAGCTTTCGGAGTTGGCGCTTGAGTGCGTGCGCATCATTTTCCCTATACCAATATTTTTTATAAATATATGTACCTATACATATAATGTATTCCGATCTCAACATGACTACATCAACATCACAGAAACCTCTTCGAACATATTTTGTATTTTTTTTTTCCCCACTTACAGAGAAAAATCTATTTTCTATTTCACCTATATCATATGACTTGGCACGTCTTTAGACCTCATTATTTTTTTATTTATTCAAAAATTGAGAAGTGTGATTAATGCGGACTAACTAAAAGTAGAACAAGAATATTCTATATATATTTATATATATATATATATATATTTCCGTATACAAATAACTAAATCAATATAACACTGTCGCATTATTTAATTGTGTAAAGTTTATAGCGAAATGTTTATGTGCCTTTGTCTTACGTAAAACAGTCGATTATGATATAATCAACAACACAAAGTAACGTTTAATAAGTAAATGAAATTGTGTTTCAAGACACCAAAAGTTGTAATGACATCATCTAACGCGCACTAGTTAATATGTGTATATATATATATATATATTAACAAGTACACAAAATATAATTTATTTAAACTCATTCACTGTCGTTGTATTATCATACTAATGGATTTTTTATATACACACCTGAACATAATTTTTTTTATGTAAAAAATAAAGTGTCCAGCGATTAAAGAGCAAGCAGTTAAATTGTTTGTATTTGTGTAAAAAATATAAACAAACATTATCACAATCATAAAGTCATGGGGTGGCCTGCAGCTTTCATCACATTTTTCAGTTAATCCAATATTGAATTTGATCATTCCCGAACTCATTCAATTTTTACAAGATTTTCAAAGTGGACATTCGTTAAAAAAAAATTTTTCATTTGGTTTGTCTGATTTTTTTACGTTTGTACGAAGAGAAAACATTTTTTTTTTCATTTTGCCATTCAAGATGAGGTTTCAGATAATATCGATAATTTCATATATTATTTTTTCATGAATTTCAGATTATAAATAAAGTTAAATCATAAAAACATCAAATATATTTTATCCCAATTAAATTTAGAATCATATCATTTATATATGCACATTTTACAGTGATCTATTAGTAAGTCAACAATAATCGATTGAATCAAAATGAAAATAACATAATTGACAGTCTTATAAGTATAACTTCATCATCAATATTGAACATACTTTCGATGAGGGAAATCCACTTGCGCATGTGAAACTTGACTTCATTAATTTTTTATATATCCATTTATTATAATATCTATCTACATAAATATATTATGTAAGGACCGGTGAAAAAAATGCATCAATGATTATTTAACTACAAATGAATATTATAATGAACACGGGAATATTGATAAAATTCCAAGCAAAAAAACAAAATATTCATATTGACTTTAATCAACTTAGCAGAATTGCAATGACAATAAAAATCCAATGTAGTTTTTGAAGGTAAATAAAAATAGCTTGATGGTATACGCGCGAATAATAGGCGACATTTATTTATAAAGGCGCTGTACCAGCGAAGGTACGCGATAATTATTTTCTATCAGTAAGAGTCCGCCTTTAACCATAATTAATTCTTTTTAAAGTTTCAAAATCAGTAATGATCAAGCAGTAACTCATAACAAACTCAATTGGTCAGAATTGCAGTAGTGACGTTTATACATCGCTTCATATAGGTTATTCACCAATAAAAATAATATATAAAACCCACTATTACTGTTGCATTTACGTTGTTTTATTATCAAGTTATAGGTTGATCGAAATTTAACCGATGTATTATTAATTACCTTTCTTATAATTGAAGCGTTGTTTCCGGGATTCCATTTAATTTTTCATCGTGTCATTTATGTTTATTTTCGTTTGAAGTTGCTGCCTGGATTTAATTTTTCAATATACTCCAAATGAAATTCAACTAATATTTTTTTAAATACGATATCCAATATTGATTTTAATCCACTAATAATAAATATCACATTTATCACGTGAAAAATCTTTTTACAGGTGGAAATATACAAATTAAATTACTTGGTAGTAATGAAGAGACCAATAAAACTATTTAGTTAAATGACGAGTCGAATGAAAAATTTGGAAATTTTTTAAAGTGAATAATATTCTGAAGAGATGGAAAATATGAAGAAATTAATAATATAACTTGCAGTAAAAAAGAAAAAAAAATAGAAAATCGATGAAAATAAGAAAATATGCGCGAAAGCTTGTATGGAAAATAAATATAAATGAAAAGATATTGCACCATTCTCATAATAATACGTTGAATATAATGATTATTATTATTTTTCACTGCTATAAATTTCCCATACATGGACAAGAATAGTGATGAGCGTTAACTATGCAATGCAAACCCCAACTCGATTCTGCTTGAAAGAGAGGTTGCATTAACCCTTTGATTATCTTGCGACTTCGTGGTCTAGATATATTCGACAAAAAAAAAAAGATAAATAATAAAATATATGCAGAAAAAAAGGTACAAAAGAATTAAAAAATTCAGAGGTCGTTGGAAGAACACGTAGTCATCTCACGACCTCGTCTACCATCAATGCCACTCTTTGTCATGTTATTCAAATTTAATGATGAAAAATCATATAATTAATGTCGTTCACTGACATACAGTAACATAAAGAGTGAAATTGTAACGAATAAAAGTCAGAATATGATTAAATTTCTTAGTTATCATTATTTATATGTAATGCAAAAAAAAACAATAACAATGTTCAAATAGCAAAAGAA
The DNA here is from genome assembly GCA_910591685.1 of Galerucella tenella. Classification (NCBI taxonomy): domain Eukaryota; kingdom Metazoa; phylum Arthropoda; class Insecta; order Coleoptera; family Chrysomelidae; genus Galerucella; species Galerucella tenella. The sequence goes on along the minus strand of CAJUYH010001201.1, from coordinate 2,897 downwards.
TTAAAAACTCAACAAGAATTAAAATACAAATATTTTTTTTAGTACGTAATTAGGTATTCATCAATGAATATTAATGAATTAATCAAAAGATGAAAATTATTATAATTTCTTTTTTGAAATATATAATAATACTCATATGGAGGGCTTACAAGTCCAACAGTGTAAATGAACTGAACAAAAAAAAAAATTAATTACATTTTTTTGAAATTAGTCAGTATAAAATAACACAGCTACTGGAAATTTGGTAATTAAATTTTTATTGAAAGATAACGTAACTAAACCAAAACATAAAGAAGGTTTGAACTTCACAGTATGAGTTACAGTAAAGAATGCAATTTTAGAAATGATGGACTTATACTGATTGGCTGAATAAAATTCAGTCAGTGTATTGATATATCCATGTATATTAATTGCATGTGCAATATCCAGTAACAAATTTAACAACAAAATATTCATCGAACTACTGATTGCCCACTGTTCTTTTCAAAATTCAACATACTATGAATTTTTATTTCAGTACGAAAAATTCATAATTCAATTCAAATAAACTCACGTACGTCAAAGTTAACTCAAATACACCAATTATCATTGTATTCTATCAACTATTACGAAATAAAATTTTCAATTAATGATAGAAAATATTCCGTAATTTCCATCCACATCAAATGCCACTTTAAAAACAATTAATATCATGTCCAGTTGCACAAATAAGAAAAAAACAAATAGTACGGAAAATAAATAAATAAAATTATTTGAAAACGAAACGAAACTTTCGCCAGCAATAAATTTAAAATAGCGAATAATAAAAACGTGGAGATTGCGATGCGGAAGTGTGCTCATAGCGCTGCATGCAGTCTCTATATCTGTTGATGCTGAAACATATTTCTCGAGCACACATAAATACACACTCATATATATATATATATATATATATACATGTACATATGTGCGTAATATGTGCTACATCACCTCACCTTCAAGTGTGTATATATATATGCAGCATTATGGGTCTCGTACCTATTGTGTTTTATAGGTTGAATGCAGGGTGTGAAAACTATTATGGTAGCAAAGCTCTCAGTGGGTTACGCCTACCAATCTGGCTGACGGTGGAAGCAGCAAGCAGTCGCTTATCACATTTATAGAGCATAGGAGCGAACAGGATAGCGAATGAGAAATATGAAAGGGGGAAAGACGAGTTGGTGTGGGAGTTTAATTCCACGAGCTGCTCTCGCAGTCGTATTGGGGCGTGAAGGACTGCCTCGTGTCTCAAGTCCACCGAAAATGAATTCTAAAAAAGCGAGAAACTCATTTTACATCTCTCGCACTCTCTCTCTCTCACTATTTTTCTCTCACTATGGCTGATGAAATCGTTCACCCACATAACCACCAATTCGATTAACGCTAGCCTCTCGCGTATTATATATATATAAATGCGCGACAAATGACGATGAAATTATACGAGTTTGCTATGGGATAGACTTAAAACACCCTCAAGAATTTGTTCTCTCAACTTGAGTTATATATATATATATGGTTTTTTGTTTTTTTTTTTATTTATTCGTGTTGAATGTGTTTATGTATACAAAATTTTAATGTCGTGTGCGTGTACTTGATGACTGAACGAACGAGAGGAATGCGTGGGTGAAGATGATAAAGTAGTTCAAGTATATATGTATATTTTATTTCTTTACGCGAGTTGTTGTAAAAGGCGCGCGCGCAGTTAATTAAACGAGCAGCCGACTGGTGAGTTCATATTCCTCAGCATTCACTTGTATACATGTAATATGTTGATATGTCGAACAAACGCACTTGTATTATATATAACATAGAGTTATTTTGCCTTGAGGTCGTTGTGATCTTGGCGCCATAGTTTGTATTTGTATATATATATATATATATATATATATATATATATTTGTATATAATCGCAACAATTACGTCTGGGCATTAGATGAGATATATATTTATGTATTTTTGATTTTTGTCATGTGGCTGCTGTGCAGTATTTTATTTGGATAAATTTTTCATTTAAATACTGTCACATCAGTGAAAATATGAATAATGCATATGGGAAAATCTTTATCAGCAACTTGATCATTACTGTCTTCTTGCATTTTTCATCATCACGTTCGATAAATATGTATATTTAAGGTTGATTATAGATCTAATTGAGTGATAGCAATTTATTTCTCTATTCATGTTTTAATCTACAAATTTTTTTGGGTTGATTGGGAAAATTTTTCAAAAATTTCATCGAGTTTTTTACACGATGATTAGAAAAATTATTACGAATGTTGCTGATGGTAACTACTTTTTATTTTTGTCTTTTGCAACTGAAATAATAAAGCACAGCCAAATAAATTAATTCACTCTCTTTCGTTTTTTATTAATTGGAGAATCGAATTTTCGTCTCATCACGACAATCAAATCGTAGTGGCTTGAAGTCATTTCAAATAATTCATATGAATATTACCTTTTAATTTATATACTATGTATACGTTCATCGAATTATAATGAAATAGACGGTATCAAAATTGAGATATTTGCAATGAGAGTCCGGACTTTATGTCACGTATGTTGCCTAAACTGTTGACAAACTATGTCTACAATTCTATTCTTTGAATGACAATGAAGACAACATGAAAAACAAGAAAAAATAAAATACAATCGATAATTTTACAATAATATTATAAAATTGATCAGTGATACATCGTCCAATGCTGTGACTCAAAAAAAAAAAAATACACCATCTATCAAGACAATTATATAGTAAATCAGATAAATAAGTCAATACTAAAATTTTTTTTCCTACCAACCTTTTCATAAATTCATGATCATTAAAAAACGTAAAAATATGTCCTAATGTGCACATTTAATTTTTCAAAAATTTCATATAA